>JBAIZL010000009.1:5620278-5645278 GCA_036971475.1 Prosapia bicincta
TTTCAACTAAACCACAAACACCGAATGTGAAGTTGCAATGTTATCGCATAATTTCCCCATTAGCTTTCAAAAAGCGTGTGTTAAGGGGATGGGGTGGGTTGTCTACGAGTAATAAAGGAAATAGAAGAAAGTCTTACTTTTAGAGAGAAGTTTTTTGCAAAATAAGCTAGTTTCCGTACATCACAGCATTATATCATGCTTGCCTATTGTAATAATTTTTTCAAGTGCCCAGACCTTGATATGAGAACACTCATTAGGTGAAATTAGTTTTTTATCAAAGATTAAAATTGGTAAAATATATTACAAATAAATCAACCATCAGTTTGTAAAGTACAACAGATTTCTCAGTAACATACTCTGCCTGAAACATTCCTTTCTGGTAATCATATTAGAATGGAAAACTGCTTAAACGTGTTCGAGGTATTAGGAAACGTCTAATACTAAATGTAAAGTTACTGTTCCTGCGTCACGCCATTCTGTGCGAGGTTTTACATTAAGCAATCTGTTTTCTTAACTGAAATAAGCTATATTATATTTTCAACCCTAATATAATTTAATTAAAAGTTAAAACAATGGAAGGAGGATCCCAGATCCAGAAGGCACAAACGCCTTCTCCTCTACTTGCCTTGGCCTTGTATTAACGTTACCGTTTAAACTTTGTTGTATCATTTGCTTCTTCATTTGAGAGGAAAGCTTTTCTTCAATAAGCTATTAGTATTTATTTTTATTAAGGGCTAAATGGCTCTACACGAAATACTCTTTTTGATTGCTTTTTTTTAAAATTCCCATTGACCCTATCTGAATAAATAAGGTTTGTAAAATAAGGGAATTCAATTACTAAGGGAATAGTTCATCTTCCTTTCTTATTTAAATTATATTTATGAACTTTTAGGAATAATTACGTTATCCTGTTCACAACATCACACTTTGTCAAGTTTACTATCAATTCGACGTTTTTACCGGCTTTGATAAACTTTAGACATCGCAGACCTGTTCAAGATTTAAAGTAATTTTTGAAATGGGTTATTTCGTCATGGAAATTATAGTTCAATGTTATAAACTAGTATTTTTGTAATAAGTTGCATTTTTCTAATGCACTATTGTAGATTGGTGGTAGCTCCAAAAGTCGTCAACTAACCGATGAGGAAGGCTGATTTGACAAAATGTGATTATTGGTCTTTGTGAGACCATATTTGTGTACAAAATCCCGTTCTTTTTCCCAGTTTAGCAGCGTTTCTTTCCATCACAGATGTGATATGTTGACAGTGTTTTTATCTCATTTAAAATAAAATTCCATTGAACAATTATTAGTCTATAGTAGACAGATAATTCTGTAATTCTGAAACGCTTACGTAACTTTTTGTAATAGTAATTAAGTAGGGAATTTTATATTTTAGTAAAGCGGTGATGAGTTGTGTATAAGTGGCTTCTTTTGCCGGAAATATGACAAAACGTCGACGAATATTTTGTTGGCGACACTTCACAGATCATTGAGTATTAACGTAACTAATTCCAGAAGCACGAGACCAAATAAAGTAAATACTGCAGCATTAGTAAAAACTTTCCTGGGATTTTAGTGTAATATAATTGCAATATGTAATGTATTGTTTTGTACAAAAAATGTATGTTTTCCTAATAGCCTGGGCACTAAGGAGGCACCTCTTTCCCACCGCTGTTGAGAGCATATTTTGGTTGCGTGACTCCTCTCATTACGATGACATACTTTTCGCCTAGTTTCCGTAGCTGGAGATCGTTTTACCATTTGTGTAATCTTGCCTTAAACAACCTACCCTTGCTTATACATTTACATACAGGAAGTGTAACATGGAGGCACCACTTTGGGATCCTCATACCGATTCTCTTTACCTAAGACATCCTAACATACTCCTAATGCCTTACCTCTTGTATAGCTTGTTCCAAGTGGCGTTATGTCCCCACTTTAACCCTACCATTATTATCTTTACTTCAGGCATCCTAACATACTCCTAATGCCCTATCTCTTGTATAGCTTGTTCCAAGTGGCGTTATGTCCCCACTTTAACCCTACCATTATTATCTTTACTTCAGGCATCCTAACATACTCCTAATGCCTTACCTCTTGTATAGCTTGTTCCAAGTGGCGTTATGTCCCCACTTTAACCCTACCATTATTATCTTTACTTCAGGCATCCTAACATACTCCTAATGCCTTACCTCTTGTATAGCTTGTTCCAAGTGGCATTATGTCCCCACTTTAACCCTACCATTATTATCTTTACTTCAGGCATCCTAACATACTTCTAATGCCCTACTCTTGTATAGCTTGTTCCAAGTGGCGTTATGTCCCCACTTTAACCCTACCATTATTATCTTTACTTCAGGCATCCTAACATACTTCTAATGCCCTACTCTTGTATAGCTTGTTCCAAGTGGCGTTATGTCCCCACTTTAACCCTACCATTATTATCTTTACTTCAGGCATCATAACATACTTCTAATGCCCTACTCTTGTATAGCTTGTTCCAAGTGGCGTTATGTCCCCACTTTAACCCTACCATTATTATCTTTACTTCAGGCATCCTAACATACTTCTAATGCCCTACTCTTGTATAGCTTGTTCCAAGTGGCGTTATGTCCCCACTTTAACCCTACCATTATTATCTTTACTTCTGGCATCCTAACATACTCCTAATGCCCTATCTCTTGTATAGCTTGTTCCAAGTGGCGTTATGTCCCCACTTTAACCCTACCATTATTATCTTTACTTCTGGCATCCTAACATACTCCTAATGCCCTATCTCTTGTATAGCTTGTTCCAAGTGGCGTTATGTCCCCACTTTAACCCTACTATTATTCTCAATCTTAACAGATTGCCTAGATAATGCTGCATTAACAGTGACCCTTCAATCAAAGAACAACAACTGCAAAACCCTTTATCTTCTTAATCTGACAAACAAATATTTTCTTTACGAAGGCAAAATAAAATAAAGTTCAGTGTAACAAAAGGGCAAAGTAACCAATTTCGTTACAATATTAGAACCATATGGAAAGTCTGAAATATTTCTAAGTAAGATTTTTTTACAATAATAAATAAAAAAGTAAATATTGAATTAATTAATAGAATTACATTTAATTATCGCAGTTCACATCACAGTCTGTTATTCAACATTAATTTCCTTCGTTTAAACCTATTAAATTCGGCAGCACAACCTGTGATATTGTAATTAATGCAATACAAAAAGGTTGATGACATTCTGTTTTATTGAAAAGTAATTACATTGTGAAATTGTTTCAAAGGATAAATACCTTTGTTATCCAAAGGGTAATGAATGTTTACTGTCTATAGATTTTTGAAATTTCATATTACATCTCACTTTGAAGCAATATTTCTAGCATGCAAAATTTAATTTTCTTCATTAAAGGATAAAACGTTCAAACTTACAAAATCGCTTCTACACATTGATATTTTATTTTACTTATTAAAACTTTAACTAGATAAAGTTACAAATAATTACATTAGTCATTTACAAAAATGTGTCACTTAATAACTGTACTATAATTACATCTTTTTAAATAAGAGTTCAAAGGAATGTCTAACATTTAAAATCAGAATATTGTTTACATTTAGAACTGGTTCACGTGGTGGGCATATTGTTATGGAATATAGTGGTATAAAATCAACATTTAATAAAAATATATTTTCCTTCAGAATTAATATGTGTTTATAGGTATACGTAAAATGAATTATCAAGAATGAATAAATAACCTTTGCCGAAGGCATAATGATTTCAAAATAATTTAGGATACATTTATAATGAAGATTATTTTTTCGCATGATACTGGAAAAAAAACTTTTAATCATGTATGTTACAGAGTGATTATGTTTTTAGAAGCTAAATATAAAGGAATTTCATTACCAAAACATTGCATTCAGCCTAACAAAAACTCTCTGGCAATAGGCTTCGGTCTTTCTGTTGCAAGTGTTTTTTCAAACTATGTCGACATCTGTTACATCAACTGGGCATAACAATTCTTCACAGTCGACAATTAGACACAGGATATGATATATTTTCTCGTCTCAAACATTCAATAATGATTTTATATAGCAGGAAACGGGTTAAAAAATCGCTGAGAAACCAGCAACCGACCATTTTAGAAAATGGTGGCGTTTTACCTGAGTTATACTGATTTAAAAACCTACTTCTATACATAAGATTTATATATTTAATCTTAAAAGATTCTTTATAATATGCATAAAATATGCGAAATCAATAAAATATTTAGTAATCCTATATAGGGTAATATTTAAGGGAGACGTTTTTATCCTCTCACCCTATATTCTGTATTAAAACATTGTTTAAACCAAATGATGTACATTTTCGAAATTATTAATGTGTAAAATGTACACACACACACACACACACACACACACACACACAAAATTTTACACACACAAAAATATAGTAGATAATTGAAATTACAATATCAAGATTTTAGTTCAAAGTACTTAAACCGAAAAGAAAAATTTTTTTCAAAAAAAGAAATTGATTAATTGGATAAAAATGGTTCTGGCCACATGACAAACTTTTGTTTAATAGTTCTTAAAGCTTTAGCCAATTAGGTTACTTGTAAAGATCGTTGGAGGAAGGCGACATTAGCAACAACCTTGTGGAGTTTCATGTTTCACAGTTATTCAAAAAGGAGGAATTGAATCCATAGAAACTGCTTCCCTTTGATCAAATAATAAATTATTCGCTCTCTCACTGAGGAGTCAGCAAAACTTTTAAGACTTTTCCTTCAATCTTCACGACACTTTATACATTTTATTACTGGAGTAACGGTTGAAACTTTGCAATTAGTTAGCAAAGTAACCAAAGTCGGTGAAACTTATTTCTGTAAGGCTTCTTGTGCATATCAGAAAAGTGTTCCTTGATTTACTTAATATAGGTTGTGAACAGGATTAAGCTAGTATAAGTTGCTGAACTTATATTTCCTTTGGCGTTAAATTTAGTAAATACTTTGGTTTTGATTATGTCACGTAACTAGTCTTACTATATGATGATTTATTATGTATTTGTCTATAAAACGATTTAAAGCTTGTATTAGAGTTTGGTTGTGGTTATCGTTAAATCTTATAGTGTCAAAGTATCTCAGGCAAGTCAGCTGTTCCTTAACTTCTGATGTGTTTCTACATACACACCATTGTCGTCATTTCTCTTATATGACCATTTGACTTAACTTCTAATCAAAACACATATTTTGACTAAAACAGTTTCTTTATTCACGAACAATTGTTCATGTTATTTTTATCGTTAGAATATGCCTACACCAAAAACGTGAGCTTAAAAATATTCCCTCATTCAAAGAGAAATCTATGACATTGGAAGTCTCAGTGACAATGAGCAATTGGGTAAAGACCGTGAAAAAGAACCTTCAGGAAAACTTGAGTGAGATATATTAAGGCAAAAAAGCATGATTAAATTTATTTTAAAAGAAGACAATTCTTTACTCCTGGAGCTCAATGGACAATAGACAAGAAAATCGTTGTCTAGAGAGTTTTTTGTCTGGATGCGAATCTTAGACGAAAGTTTAAAAAGGTAAACAATTACAATCATTGGAAATACTGTTTCTGAAGATAGATAAATTTAACCTGAATGGAAATGGGGAGTTATAGAAATTTGTAAGGATATAGAAACTATATGAGAGAATGGAAAACAGAATATACCAATTGCGTATTAAATGGAGATTTAAGGCCTTATAGAGCAAAGAATTTTTCAGGAAAAATAGAAATTGAAACCAACAAAGCATTACATGCATTAGAAGACAGGCTTATATAGATTACCAACACAATAAAATCAATGTAAAGCAATATAAAACAACAATAGTAGCTTGTATGAATAACTAGGTAGGAAGAATTACCATGCTTAGGATTAACGATCAAAAATATTGTTAAATATTAATTTTATTTCCATAATAAAAAAAATTTTTGTCACTAAATGGCAGTGTACCTATTTACGTTTTGCCTATAAATGTAAATACTATGAATTCAAAATAATATATAATCTAATATACAATATAATATATTTATCTATCAAATGACAACTGTACCCATGACCCTTTGACTCATACCAAATTAATGTATCGGTTAAAGGCTATGTAAAACTCTTAAAAATAAGGTGTTACATATAAATTCATTTGTATATTTAATTTGTATTTAATAATTATATCGTCACAATATAAAAGGCAAATTTTGTTTTCTTGGTGCACATTGTCAATCCAGCGAAGGTAGTAAGCGCTCCTAGCGGGCGAAATTGAAAAATATCGTACTACGAGTTAGTAACTTAAGGTAATTAACCACATCACGGCATGTGACGTAAACATGAGGCGAAAACTGTGAACCAATCAGAATTTCATATATATATATATATATATATATATATATATATATAACAAAGGGTGGGAGTTTGTTTGAAAATTTCAGTTAGCGCGTCCTTGCAACGACCCCACTTCACTAAAAGTGTTTGAACGAGACGAACGCGATGGCATTTTCGGAAATAACTTAGAAATGTGTAAGCTTCCAGTATTCAAAATTTAAGATGTCAAGGCCGGTACAAAATTTTATTAACGTAATAAAAGAAGAAGTCAGAAACGATTATTTATGTGTTTCAAATAAGTACACATTTATATAATTTTTGTTTAAGAGCGCTGATTCCAAGAACGATGTTAAGTAATTAATGATATGTGTTATAGTGTATTTACAAGTAATGTGCACAACCAGGTACGTTTTAGATAATAATAAAGAAAATGTGTTTTAATGTTAACTAACTTGAATTTTAAAGGATAAACGGTTAACACATGAACGGTAGAAATCGGCTTTGAATATTCATTTCTAAAATTAAATCGGAAAACTTAAGTTACTACCTTCTCGATATATATAAATTTGAAAAATTTAATTAAAATTAAAAGTAATTAAAATATGTGTGGAATAGTTAGCAGTAATTAAAAGTTAATTACTCGACACATTTGTTCTTTTGCAATTTGTCATTGATTAATAAATTGTATAACTTTGTATTTTAAAACTTTCAATTCTTATTTAACAAGTAACCTAGTTCTAGCTTCAAGATATGAAGAACGTCCCAGACAGACAGTAATCTGCCTGAGCTGTGGCGTAGAACTAGAAGCCCTGGTAAGTAAAATTAATTATGTTGGTAATAAGTTAAATCAATATTCAAATAAAAGTAATACTTACCCGAGGTAAAAAGGGCTAGAACGTTACAGCTAAAATACGTTTATATAAATAACCACTGTAATCCGGTTCCTATTAACTTCAGACTGCGGTCAAACAATCTCAGAAAACTATAAACTTTGTCAAGGAATTAAAACTTTGGACGTCACTGAGGGGAATCGATTAAATTAGTTGGAAACCCTATTCAGCTAGAAAGACGTGAGCCATATGATTACCTTGAACTGTGAAAGTTCCATGCATCAACCAGCAAATGTAAGGTTACTTGGGTAGATATTTATAAGTAGTTTGCATGTTTCAAATCGCTTTGATACTGAGATATGTAAACCGTATTTATCGGTTTAAATATTAAACGCCTTAATCCCTTCCAGAAAGAAATATTTATAATTGAGAAAAAACATGTCTCTAAATCCGAGAATATTATGTAACTTTTCTATGTATAAATTGTCTCATAAAAAATGCTAGTCCAAAATAAAATATAACTTATTTTATCTCACTTCATATTGGTTTTGTTGAGTCAAGTATCTCCTTTTAGAATTGTCTCCTACTTGCAAGTTGTATGTTGGCTTTTACACAGTTTATTACATATAGAAATTAGGAATTACCCATTATGATGTTGATCGTGGTGTAAAATGATAATGACCACCTTTTCATTTAGCGACTACTTGTTGTGTTGCATATCTGGTCCATATACAGCTCCCTCTGTATAGTTTCTTTCTACGCTATGTTGTAATTATAGGCTTTATGTGGTAATGAACTACTGTCCTGTTTATTTTATATCATAAGACAAAAGTGACACATGATTGGGCTAACGACGTCATAAAATCATATGCAAACATATTTTTTCCAACATAATATTAGTAATCTCTGTGCTTTCCAATATAATTTCCTTAACAAAATTTGGCTGTTTTCTTGCTACAACAAATAGTATAATCATCCTGAGGATTGTAGTCAGGGTCGGTGAAAGTATCATACTTTGTGCATTTCCTGTTTCACATGATCTTCATTATCACTTCCATATCATCGAAATGTGATCAAGTATCATCGTGGCCACTATGATTGAGTTGCTGGAAATACCATTACGAATTTTTTCTTATATTTGTATGTAAACTGTCAAGATATTTGATCTTGAAATAAATGTTATTCATGTTATATAAAAGAGAAAAAGTATACTATTTAAAAAATACATTAGTTACAGTGAAATGTAGGATAGCACTAACAAACCTCTCACATGTAGTTACAATAAGAGTTGTCTCTTAGACAACTAGAGGGCTGGAAGGACGGCTTATACTGGGGAGTAGTTCAGCAGACGGCTCACTATAAAAAAAGAAAGAAAGTGCACAAAGGTCAAAAACACACTATCCTGACTACCTGCTCAAAGATTAAAGGTTGGGAAAGTAGAGTTTAATAGAATCCTTAATAGTCTACTATCCTTAATATAGGCAACTTACATTACAAAAATATATCGCAAGCTATGTCTTTCAAGTTATATATATATTTTTAGGTTAGTTTTGGTTGGTAAAGATTATTTAGATTTTTTGGGCTAGGAGACTGACAGACTTACCTTGGTAAGAGTCCACTCTGTAGTCTTGAAATAGAAACACATAAAAGCACTTAAACAATGATATATTTCAACCACACAGTGGTCTTTGTCAATCGAAGAGAAAACACAAAAAGAAATATGAGAGAATGAAATAAAATAATTCTTAATTAATTATTTTATTTCATTCTCTCATATTTCTTTTTGTGTTTTCTCTTCGATTGACAAAGACCACTGTGTGGTTGAAATATATCATTGTTTAAGTGCTTTTATGTGTTTCTATTTCAAGACTACAGAGTGGACTCTTACCAAGGTAAGTCTGTCAGTCTCCTAGCCCAAAAAATCTAAGTTATATGTATATATATATATATATATATATATATATATATATATATATACATATATATATATATATATATATATATATATATATATATGCACACATACACCTTTATGTATTAATGTAATATTTAAAATGTAAAGGTGCATTATATCTTTATAACAATCTTTACAAGGACGATAACATTAGATGATATAGGACTCCGGTTTGTCGACAAGTGGAAGGTAACGTATTACGGAGAATGAAATCCAACTTACAATGAACACAATAATATCGGGAGTTATGTTATTGTTAAATATTTTATAGGATTGATATCTCCCCTTCCAAAATAATATGGTTACGTTTTTGTCACGAAAAAACCAACAAAGTAGTTTGATTTTCAGCAACACACCTTTTATACTGCCTTATTTTATACACTCGTCTTTAAATACTGCCATAGTTTCGATTGTTGTAGAAATAGTATGTATAACATATAAGTTTGTGTAGTGATTGGAATCACAGAAGACAGGATTTTGTTCCTTGTGCATTTACCATTTTTACCCATATCTTCAGGCGTATTTATTTAAAACTAATTTTTAAAGAAATTGTTCAATGAAATTGAAATTAGTAATTAAATTTTAGCTGTGCCCTTGTTTTGGAAACAAGGTCAGATTTAATTTTTACATAATTTATACTTAAATAAATAGGACATTTACTGTTTCCAAACGCGTTTGACTATATGGAGAGATATAAAGATGGTGTAGGCTAGTATTTAAAGGTGACTGACTTATCAAGGCAATAAAATGACTATTTGGAGTAAATCACAAACCAAGAAGAAGACTTATTTCTTGCCTCATTTCTCCCCAAAACGTTTAAATTATTTATAATTCATAATATCCTATAACCTATAATAAGCATACGATCAGTAATCTATTATAGATTTCGTAAGTTCAAACGGATTAACTAAATAAGGACTAACATACGGTGAACGTTTTATTGTTATGGAATGAATAGCAAAACTCAAAGAGAACACTAGAAAATATGAAAATGATATCGAATGAAACACTACCTTCATTTTCTTCAGAAGTGACTAAAAAATGAAATGGCAAAATCTATAAAAAATGTGTTTCTTCAAATAAATGTGTTCTACTAAAAGTGAGAAAGTAGCTTGCTTATTATCAGATAACTTATTGTAGGTTTTAGCCATATGATAAATATAACTAGGCCATAAACTACAACTGATTCCAATATAATGCTCCTATTCTGCTTCATAGAGTAATTGTCCATAGGATAAAAAAATAATGTATAGATTATCACAATAATTCGCCAGGAGCATTAGAGTTCAGTTATCTAACATTGTTCGTTGAATGAGAGAGTTCACATATAAATTATGTTTTCAAATTCTGTAAACGTCTTTCTAGTTTTTGAATAATCGCGATTCCTATGTAAACCTGTGACACATTTACAGTTACTTTGTAGGGTATTTATTGCGTGCTGCATGCTATTAGTAGAGTTTGTTTTGAATGTATAAAACCAATAAAGTAATTTATAATAACCATCATTTTGAATGATCAAAATGGAGATGAAATAAGATGAACAAGACAAAGAAACAAGTAAAATTGATAAATTAGGGAATCAAGAACTAACGACACAGTTATAGAGACAATGTGTCATGGTTCCCGTTTTAGAAGGTTTTTTCCATGTGTTTTTAATACAATATGAGAAATGAAGTTTTGGGCGTGTTGTCTAACCTATAATCTACTTCTATAACCATAAGATTTTTCCTTTTTCCGAATCAATATTTATCTTTTTAAAATCACTATTACAATCTAGGTTTCAAACTAATAAGCAATTTCATTAAAACCATAATTCGTTAAGAAAGTAAACCTCACGAAAACAGCTACCTCGGTACTGATTTGCTTCCGTCATTGATGAATCTTATGTATTGAATTTTTCACAATAATAATTCCGAAGGTTTTAGTATTCTTATAGCACATATATAAAAGATAATATAAGAAAGAAATTTTGGGTAATTTTGTTGCCACATACTGTTTCAAGTTCCTTTTCAGATTGATAATGGTTGTATAGAACTTAAGACATTATTTGAATCACAAATAATAAATCTTCCATTATATCAGGAATAAGATGTAAATCATAATAACACATGAATTTAGAAATAACGCAAGAATAATATATCCAGTAAATATATCTACAGAAAAAAATAACACAACAATTGAGTACGATATTTGTTTTCGTTTTAATTTGTTTAGAAATGTTGAAACGAACTCAAACCCATGGTAACTGGGAGGGTTATATTTCTAAACGTTTAACGGCTGTAGCCCAGGGAACGTCAAAATTAAATAACAGACGGCGCATGCGATAATCTGTTTAGACAAATAGTGATGGATGTTTAGGGGCGTTTACATCCCTTGGGTAGTGGTAAAAACGGTGACACTAATTACACCTAAAACAAGTAATATACATTTTTTTTTTAAAGTCAACTCCTACTTAAATCAACAAAGAAAAATGTTATTTTAGTTTCTTTTTATTTTATAATTACAATTATTAAAAATATTTATGCATATCTCAGAATCACAATATTAAGAGGCAAAAAAATGGAGTTTTCTTGCAATTTTCCATTTGTCTTTCTATGTATGGTGTTGGACAATTATTTTTATTTGTTACTATTCATTCGTTTTTTCGTCCCTTGCATTGTGTTGTAGTTTCTTTTCGCCTTGCTTTCAGACTGTCTGTTTGTGAAGTATGGTTCGATAACCCAGTGTGTTTGTTTATTTTATTCTTTTCATTCAATTTTATTCTCAAAGCATTATTTATGATACTGTGTGACAACCATGGCATTGTAAATGGTTATACAATATAGGTTCTTCATATAGATCTTTGAGAAGTTTATATCTAGCTATAGAAAGTAGACAACCACTCTCACTGCTAAAAACCACTAGCCATTGAATGTAAAGATACTCAGTTCAAATCCGAATTGGACCAAACATTTTTACAATTTAATTATTGAATAAATATTTAAAAAAAAACAGTACTATTATCAATGGTCATCCACTATAGGTTTTAAAAAATGTATTTGATCTTGATTGGATGAATAAAAACGTATTTTAATTACGATTGAAAATTTTTACAAGATATATATCAGGAGAGTGTGAGCTAATAGAAGTAATGTAATGGCTTTTTAATATTCAATATATACTGCTGGTATTTAAATGGATAACAACATTATCAGAGTTATAATTACGTTTTATCGACATTACCAAGTTTTGCAACATATATAATGCTATGTAACTAGCTAGGCATTATTAAATGTGAAAAAACATTTTTTTTTCGTTTTAAGGAACAAAACTAATCATTTGGAAAACAATATAAAAAATGTTAGGCATATGAATGAAAAGCTTAAAACTCAGGAATACGTACTGTAACATATTTCATATTTATGACCATGGAATGAGAATTTATTTTAAATGAAAAGGTTTAGTACTAAATAAAGCCCTTATTCACATTGAATACCTGTTTACGCATTTCGTTCTTTTTAAAAAAACGTATCGTTTGATGGTAAATGTTCTTGAAGCGAAAACCTTTTAAGTGAACTTTAAATTAATTCTGATAGCAAAAATACTATTATTATTGTAATAAATAATAATTTTAAAATACTATTCTTTCATTCAAATGTAATTTTATTATCTGAAATACATTAAGATTTTAAATAATACTAATATGAGATAATTATGTTTAAATATGAACAATATTAAACAGCAGTAAAATTTTGGTATTTTTGCTTCCAAGAAAACGCAAATTAACCTTATATAATATTTTAAGTAGGTAAATTCCACTTAGTAAAAACGTGTGTAAAAACTTTATACTCTGATTAGAAGGTATACAAAGGAGTTTATATAGAGATGAAAAATAATTATATCAATGTCATGGAGCAAATATTAACTTACTTATATATTTATTTATAGCAAAAGATTTTATTTCCTTATAATTTATTTCTTGTGTGTATGTTTAGTCTGTCACGTCAGATTTTCAGAGAGATAACTTTTTATCATCTTCATTGACTGACTATTAATTTTCTGAAGTTAAAAGTTTCAATCATTTGACTTTTAAAGTTCGATGTGGTTGTAATCTAGTAAAAATGGAATGTAAATTGTAATTCTGCCTTTGTGTTGTTATAGGCCTTCCCCTAGTAATAACAACAACCACTTCCATATTCAATTTCATTTAAAAACAACAGGTTAGTTCCACTTAATTATTTAATTGTTAAATGCCTAATTATAAAAGTAATGTGATTGAATTTAGGAGAAAATAAATTTATAAAACCATAACCCTGCAAGATAGTTCTCAGAATATCCTAATAGGTTCAATACTCGCACATCTTTATAAGTGTCTGCAACTGTACTGCACATTTAGACATTTCACGGTGAACGTTGACTAAACATTATTTGAAAAATGTTTTATAGATAGGCTGAGTCAATAAAATTAGTTACACAAAATGGGTATTTTCGAATTTACTGTTTACTACAATCATCTGCAATTCAATAAATATTACCTTTTTTTATCTGCAGGGTAAAGGTCACTAACCATCATTATTCCACATCCTTTTGTTATAACTAGTACTTCGGCGATAATATAAATAATTATAAAACATTGATTTTCGTTATAGTTTTATGGGAGTTTGAAACCAACTTTATTATTTACAAGATAATTATAATGCCAGGAAACCTTTAAAACACTTTGCAAAATTATGTCTCAATTGATAAGATAATTTCGGATACCCATTAATAATACTATTACTCTAGTTTGAAGAAATATTAGAAAATAATAAATTAGTAAATAGATTATGGAAATAAAACATAATAAAGCGAGAGTGTTTCGAGCTTATAACCATTAGCCAAACAACTTAAATAAATTATAAAACAACACTCTTAGTATTTCAGTGTAATCTTCCAACTATTAGAGATTTAACTTAAAATGTTATGCAATTGAAAAATCATGAACAAAATAAAAAAAATATAAATATATAAAAAGGAACTGTAAAATGTAAATAAAATTCGTTTTTATTCAAATCATATTAGGAAATACGAAAAGAAAATTGGTTGTAAATAAACAGGATAAATGAAATAAATAATCCTGATCGTTTTATATTTATACAAACTTGTTTCTACAAAATTTATATTTTTAATAACTCTGTCTACAAAAATTAAAGCTAAACTAATTAACTTTCTATAGCACAATTAGTAAAATTTATATGTTACATTAAATGTAATTTATTGTACAAATTGAAATAGGCCTATATTAACATACAAAAACGTAATACATAAATTATTTATCACTAAAAAAAATTAAAACCTGTTACCTAAAGATATAAATTATAATAAAAGCTATATTGTTACTCAATGATAATTCATTTTCAAGCAAGGTTTGACAATTAGCGTCTCAGTAACTCAGTAATGAAGTTTGTGGCGAACGAGTGGAGAGGTTACCCCATGCAACATGCAATTTCGGGCTTCATATTCTAGCTAGCCTCTTCCCAGAAAGGGATGTTATTTATTTTTTAACTTGTATAAAAAGATACCAGTTGCAGGAAAATTAATTTTACAAATTTCTGTCACGTTCAGTATGTTACGACCTCGCAAACGAGTTGAGGGAGAGAGTATACAAATACAATCCAAGATGATTTCACTAAGCACAGATAAAACCCATCGCACAGTGTATTTTACAAAGTATCACGTTCGTTAAACATGGTTTCTATAACCGTATGTAGCCCTAGGTTTATAAATGGCCTAAACGTCAAAGTAAAGTTTGTTTTAATAAAACAAACTGGTGTAATTATTATAATTGCCCAGTGTAGTTCGTTTAACTTAATGCGTTTTAATTTTTTGCGTGATCTTAGAGGCCCAAAATCGTTATCACCTTTCTTCTCTTAATTTACACTATAAACATTAATTGAACAACTTACAAGAAAATGTCTTTAAGTATCTTTTAAGTGAGTTTTCTAAAATTACTGAAGTGATTCTGCCAGTATGTACAATAGTCAAGGCCTACTTGTACATGGATTTCGAACTCTGGAAATTGATGAGTATGAAATTAAAGATATACTAGATGTACAAATATAAGTTAGCTAAAATAAAGTTTATTTATATGTGTCATATATTTCTACTCTCTTGACTTCAATACATCTATATCTCCTCCCTCTACCTCTCACTCTCTACACACACACACACACACACACACACACACACACACACACACACACACACACACACACACACACACACACACACACACACACACACACACACACACACACACACACACACACACACACACACACACACACACACACACACACACACACACACACTCACACACACACACACACACACACACACACACACACACACACACAAACACACACACACACAAACACACACACCTATTCTACATATACACTTAATTTGTATTTGTTGCTTCTATCTAATTTAATAATGCTACAGCATGTATGAGAGAGAGAGAGAGAGACTAACAAACAGATAGACAGACAGACGAACAAATAGAGACAAAATGACAAAATAATTGTAACTTGTTAAATAAAAAAGAATCATTAGTTAATGAAATTTAAAAAAAACAAACATCTCATGAGTGTTAATGAATACGATAACACAATATCTGATCGTTACTAACTTAAAGGGCATTATATAAAGATTATCCAAATTCACAAATTGTTTGAAATAGTAACCTTGAAAACACTGACCCACAAATACAATATTTGGGACACAAAATTAGCTTATATTAATGTACTTCTGTCTTCTTAACACGAATATGGAAATAATAAAATTCCTTAACTCTAGTTTATGAGACACAAACATACTGACAGTTCTGTTCATTATGTTTTTTTGTTGGAGGGAAATTTAGTGCCTGTGTTTTTTCCTTTCCTGTTCAGTAATACTAAGAGAGTGATTAAATTCAAGTTTGCTACTTCAATTCATTAAAAATGCTGACAATAATTAAAAAATTTGTGGTGATTTTATAGTTGTTGTTTTACTCCTGAGAATGAAATTGTGTTCCACCAAGCACTGCTGCCTTTTATGCAGATACGTAATCTAATCACAAAAAAAGATGAATGAACTCCAAAATATCTCAAGCCTTGTGAGAAAAATTGCAGAATCCTAATTCCTTTGGTAGATCCTAAAATGGTTTTTATATCTCCCTTATATAACATTCTAGGATTGATGAAGATTTAGATCCTAACTCAAGCAATGGATCAAAAAGGTGAAGCTTATAAGTACTTGAGAGGATAAATGCCAAGAATAAGTAATAATACGAAAATAATAAATTCTCGTGAAACTAAAGATAGTATCTTTGATTAAAATACTGGAGGGGAAAGAGAAGCCAGCTTGAGGAGCTTTCAAGAAGTGGTGCACGGATTTGTTGGTAGTAGGAGAGACCGTGACTATCTCCTTATTATAAAAGAACTGCTTGAAAAATATTGTGCTCTGGGTTGTAATATATATGGTTGAAAAACATACACTCCACTCCCACTTTGAAGTTTTTCCCCCGAAATCTGTGATCGATTAGTGATGAGCATGGTGAAAGATTTCACCAAGACAATGGAACAGAGGTAACCTGCCCGTTGGAATGAGTAAAGGCTGGCAGAATACTCCTGGACTGTCTACAGAAATAGTTTTATGCAAAAAGAACACGCTCCCATTACGTCACTAGTTGATCCAGTAGAAGAAACTCTTATTTTGCGAATCAAAAATCCAATTAGTTAATAAGTGACAATATTTAACGTAATAGTGTGCAAGAACTATATTGATTGCAGTTTTCTTTGGTCATCATTTTGCTTTGAAATTTTAAAACAGCCCTTTATGTATTAACGTCTCTGTAATATTTATCTTAAAAACGGTAGGTAATAAAACATTTGCTTTGTCAATATCTTTTTTCTTGACCCATAATCAGTTATAAATGGCTTATATGAGGAAGAAAACATTTGAAAAAAGATTTTTTGTCTGTCGGTGAAATTATTAAAATTTAAAAAGTTGCGTTGTAGATATAAATTTTTAATAAAACCATCTTTCGCTCGCCAATTTATTAAAAAGATTTTTTATCGGTCGGTGAAATTATTAAAATTTAAAACGTTGGGTTGTAGATATAAATTTTTAATAAAAGCATTTATAATTTGACTAATGAACTATTTATTGTCCATCCAATATAACGAATTAGAATCTTTCCGCTCGCCAATTTATTCCATATAACGTTAACTACTAATATCTTCCCAAGGTACAACGACAAACCTCTTGCTCTTTTACATCATTGGTAATACAATCAGATCCATAATAGTGACTCACTTATATCTTCCCAAGGTACAACGACAAACCTCTTGTTCTTTTACATCATTGGTAATACAATCAGATCCATAATAGTGACTCACTTATATCTTCCCAAGGTACAACGACAAACCTCTTGCTCTTTTACATCATTGGTAATACAATCAGATCCATAATAGTGACTCACTTATATCTTCCCAAGGTACAACGACAATACTCTTGCTTTTTTACATCATTGGTAATACAATCAGATCCATAATAGTGACTCACTTATATCTTCCCAAGGTACAACGACAAACCTCTTGCTCTTTTACATCATTGGTAATACAATCAGATCCATAATAGTGACACACTTATATCTTCCCAAGGTACAACGACAAACCTCTTGCACTTTTACATCATTGGTAATACAATCAGATCCATAATAGTGACTCACTTATATCTTCCCAAGGTACAACGACAAACCTCTTGCACTTTTACATCATTGGTAATACAATCAGATCCATAATAGTTACTCACTTATATATTCCCAAGGTACAACGACAATACTCTTGCTCTTTTACATCATTGGTAATACAATCAGATCCATAATAGTGACTCACTTATATCTTCCCAAGGTACAACGACAATACTCTTGCTCTTTTACATCATTGGTAATACAATCAGATCCATAATAGTGACTCACTTATATCTTCCCAAGGTACAACGACAATACTCTTGCTCTTTTACATCATTGGTAATACAATCAGATCCATAATAGTGACACACTTATATCTTCCCAAGGTACAACGACAAACCTCTTGCTCTTTTACATCATTGGTAATACAATCAGATCCATAATAGTGACACACTTATATCTTCCCAAGGTACAACGACAATACTCTTGCTCTTTTACATCATTGGTAATACAATCAGATCCATAATAGTGACTCACTTATATCTTCCCAAGGTACAACGACAAACCTCTTGCTCTTTTACATCATTGGTAATACAATCAGATCCATAATAGTGACTCACTTATATCTTCCCAAGGTACAACGACAAACCTCTTGTTCTTTTACATCATTGGTAATACAATCAGATCCATAATAGTGACTCACTTATATCTTCCCAAGGTACAACGACAAACCTCTTGCTCTTTTACATCATTGGTAATACAATCAGATCCATAATAGTGACTCACTTATATCTTCCCAAGGTACAACGACAATACTCTTGCTTTTTTACATCATTGGTAATACAATCAGATCCATAATAGTGACTCACTTATATCTTCCCAAGGTACAACGACAAACCTCTTGCTCTTTTACATCATTGGTAATACAATCAGATCCATAATAGTGACACACTTATATCTTCCCAAGGTACAACGACAAACCTCTTGCACTTTTACATCATTGGTAATACAATCAGATCCATAATAGTGACTCACTTATATCTTCCCAAGGTACAACGACAAACCTCTTGCACTTTTACATCATTGGTAATACAATCAGATCCATAATAGTTACTCACTTATATATTCCCAAGGTACAACGACAATACTCTTGCTCTTTTACATCATTGGTAATACAATCAGATCCATAATAGTGACTCACTTATATCTTCCCAAGGTACAACGACAATACTCTTGCTCTTTTACATCATTGGTAATACAATCAGATCCATAATAGTGACTCACTTATATCTTCCCAAGGTACAACGACAATACTCTTGCTCTTTTACATCATTGGTAATACAATCAGATCCATAATAGTGACACACTTATATCTTCCCAAGGTACAACGACAATACTCTTGCTCTTTTACATCATTGGTAATACAATCAGATCCATAATAGTGACTCACTTATATCTTCCCAAGGTACAACGACAATACTCTTGCTCTTTAACATCATTGGTAATACAATCAGATCCATAATAGTGACACACTTATATCTACTAAATACGTCACATTTTAGGTAATTTTAATCTTTGTTTCCAACTTACAAAATTACTATTTCATACCAGATAAAACCTTTTAGAGGTAATACAAAGATATTTGTCGAAACATAAACATTTTACTACGTTAAAATAGTTAAATACATGTTGCATTTCTCCTAAAACCTTTACAAACTTGTTGGTTATTTGCTTCTGTAGTTTCCCTTATCAGATATAAAAACATTTTATATCCTGTAGATTTTTATTGACCATGATGTTAATTAATTATAATTTATGAGCAGCTATTAACACGTGTTCTACTCTATGAACTATGGTGAATATTACAATTTCACAAATGTAATTACCATTTGCAAATTAAAGATTTAATTACATAACCTACTATGGGTTCTGATTTTTAAATGATGATTTTTTTAATATGGATGCAAATGTTAAAAGCGATATGACATAAATATTATTACAATTGACTTGAACACCATTGCCATTAAAAATAGATCCCTCTTTACATCATTTTTTATCTTTTATGCTATTCTAATAATAAACTAATTACGCTAATAAACACAAATACCTATTTAAAAGGATGTACATTTTCGTCATTTCATTACCTTCTTTGTTAAAGTTACGTAATAGAAAGTTTTCAAATTGTTCTTGAACCTGAGAAACTTATATATTTTTTATCTTTTAAATTTAATGATGTTTAGAAAATATTTGAAAAATATATTCTTCCTTTTTTAATTGTTCGCTTTTTCCTGTTTAGACATCACTTACAGAATATTTCCCTCTGCCAGTGATGGAGGTGGCTATTGATTAAGTAAGTGTTGTAGCTACTCCACTTTAAGTGTATAAGCATGTACCGATAAATCCGTCTCATAGGACCACACCCCCTCCCCGTTTATGATAACAGCACACTCAACTCCAGAAGAGTTTTAGTGACAATTGTAGATTCCACCATCGTCCTAAAGAAACATTCGGGCCGTATTATTTCCTAATAAAAGATCAATTCATACAAATTGAAATAAAGAAAAATTACCGGGTGCAATTAAATCATTAAAGATACTCATAAAGTCGAGTTTATTCATTTGTACATCAGGCTATAGGCTAAATAGATTTTCTCTGAAGAAGTTAATAAAAATTAGATTTAAGTCATACTAATAATAAAAAAAAATATGAACAAAATTTGAGAGCTAAAATTAAAACCCACAAACATGTGTTCTCTTTACCACAGTTTCTATTTATAGAAATTAATCAGAACGAAATTTTAAAAATGATTGCTGTGAGAGCTAATTTTAAATTAAGAGATATTTTTAAAAATTCGGATTAGGAATGAGTACTTTTCTTTTATATTTCCGAAGCAATTAGAAATATATTTGCATACACTATTTTGCTATAGATTCTTGGATTTAAATTCTTAATTTAATCCCTTTTTCATCTCAAAATATATTTTCAATGCCTTCGCACTCTTCTCTGATTATAAAAATATTATTACATCACAACCACCTTAAGATGTTCCACTCCAGTCTTATTATTATAGAAGAATTAACTTATCTAAAACGTTGAGTTTTTTTATGATTTTATAAATCTTATAAAGCGCTGGAAGTCTCAAATACATCTCCACTAGGTTTGTCTACCACAGAAAAGCGACCCTAATCTTTCAATTTCATAATGTTCCCCTATCCCCAGTAATAAGGTATAGTTAGGTCCTGCCTACTTCTATCTAGTCCCAAAACTTCTTCTTCTTTCAAGGGATTATATGTTTTCTAGAAACCTGTTTACGAGATGTCATGATATCCATTTTCAGGTTTTACATACGTACCTCAATCCTACTATATTTCCACCTTCCTGTAAACCATACAAATATATCGGACTAACATTTGGATTGTTTGAACAATGCCATATTAACATTATTATATAAGAACAAAATGGAAACAAGTAGAGTAAATGTGCTGGAAGAAATATTATTTGTATACCTTATACACAGGAGAAAACGTTGTTACACAAATTGTGTTTCACAATAGCAAATAACTTGGCCTGCAGAGAAGTGATTCGGAGAAGAAGCAGAAAAGCTTCATTTCGTGTCAAAACCTTGATATGAAGTAATATTCAAAGTTGTCTATAAAAGTATCTAGACGGATTTACTTTACCTCGGTATTCCACCTTGCACACAGATGTTTTTATTGAAGTAAACAGGATGACATTGATAACTGTTGTTGCAGGAATACATCTTTACGTTGACTGGCAGGCTTAAAAAATAACAAAAAATGCTTTATAATACAAAAACTAAGGTTTATAAGCAAATATTGTGACTACAGGAGACTTGTTCAGTAAGAATCATGGGATATCCTTTTGCCAATATAATCTCTGTATTAACAAAAGTTACCATCGCATACAATGTTTAAATCTCGTGTCTTTCTTCCGTCAAGCTAAATCATATCCCTATGGGGCTCGCTGCCTTGAGAGATTGTTATATATAGGATAATAAAAAAATCTCAATATATATATATATATATATATATATATATATATATATATATATAATAAAATGAAAGGAAGCAGTATCAGCAATCCGATAATATATATATAGACACAAAAAATATAGAAAATTAATTCAGTGATTCGACAATGGTCAAGTGACGGAAAGGTACCTCATCACATAAGGTAAAAGTATTGCACTTAGTGGGAGAAAAAAATTATTAAAACATAATAATAATAACTTTGTATATATATATATATATATATATATATATATATATATATGTAACATATATAATATATATCACATTATGTTTAGTATCACTACGACATCGTACGGTATTGTCTCTTATATAGTGACATTGCCACGAACGAGTGAATCAGGTGCATGTGATAAGGTGAACGTAATATAAAACGTATTAAAAACGTATCACGATAGATTTGGGGTAAAATGAAAAAGTTAAATATATTTGGTTCTTTTAAAAAAAATATATAAATTCTTTTTAAAACCAAACATAACAATTAATTCCTATCGAAATCTTGTTGTTGTTGTAAATTACAAATTACACTTTTGCTATTACTTGCGACCAGACATTTGTTAACTAAAAGTTGTTAATTGTTAACTTACCCTTGGAAGGAAACGTTTTCGTCTTACGACTTCTTCAGCCTCCACCTGGCAAGAACAAATAATTAACAACTTTTAGTTAACAAATGTCTGGTCGCAAGCAATAGCAAAAGTGTAATTTGTAATTTTATTAATTCCTCTATGTTAATACAAACAAATTTATTTTGTTATTATACTTGTAGAATGAATACTATAGATTTAATTATATGTATTAACTCAATGTCACCATCTTCTTTCTAATTTTTAAGTGTCGAAAGTGTAAATCCACTTTTGGATACAATCAATTACTTTGAATTGTGGTAAATTGAATTTGTCCTCATTCCCAGTGAAGGATTTACCATGTAACGAATTGTGTTTTATCTGGATCGGACATCCAAATGATCGTGGTTGGAGCCGCTGTGCAAGTTTATTTTACCAGGTGATTAGGGTTTATTTTTGTTACAAAGGTTTCAACGATATTATTATTCAGAATCATATACGTTACTATGTTATCTATTTTTATATTCAGAATCATATACGTTACTATGTTATCTATTTTTATCTAATTTTATATTCAGAATCATATACGTTACTATGTTATCTATTTTTATCTATTTTTATATTCAGAATCATATACGTTACTATGTTATCTATTTTTATCTAATTTTATATTCAGAATCATATACGTTACTATGTTATCTATTTTTATTTAATTTTATATTCAGAATCATATACGTTACTATGTTATCTATTTTTATCTATTTTTATATTCAGAATCATATACGTTACTATGCTATCTATTTTTATCTATTTTTATATTCATAATCATATACGTTACTATGTTATCAATTTTATCTAATTTTATATTCAGAATCATATACGTTACTATGTTATCAATTTTATCTAATTTTATATTCAGAATCATATACGTTACAATGTTATCAATTTTTATCTAATTTTATATTCAGAATCATATACGTTACTATGTTATCTATTTTTATCTAATTTTATATTCAGAATCATATACGTTACTATGTTATCAATTTTTATCTAATTTTATATTCAGATTCATATACGTTACTATGTTATCTATTTTTATCTAATTTTATATTCAGAATCATATACGTTACTATGTTATCTATT
Organism: Prosapia bicincta; assembly: GCA_036971475.1. Classification (NCBI taxonomy): domain Eukaryota; kingdom Metazoa; phylum Arthropoda; class Insecta; order Hemiptera; family Cercopidae; genus Prosapia; species Prosapia bicincta. Next base: position 5,643,863 of record JBAIZL010000009.1, read on the forward strand.
TTTATCTAATTTTATATTCAGAATCATATACGTTACTATGTTATCAATTTTTATCTAATTTTATATTCAGAATCATATACGTTACTATGTTATCTATTTTTATCTAATTTTATATTCAGAATCATATACGTTACTATGTTATCTATTTTTATCTAATTTTATATTCAGAATCATATACGTTACTATGTTATCTATTTTTATCTATTTTTATATTCAGAATCATATACGTTACTATGTTATCTATTTTTATCTAATTTTATATTCAGATTCATATACGTTACTATGTTATCTATTTTTATCTAATTTTATATTCAGAATCATATACGTTACTATGTTATCTATTTTTATCTAATTTTATATTCAGAATCATATACGTTACTATGTTATCAATTTTTATCTAATTTTATATTCAGAATCATATACGTTACTATGTTATCTATTTTTATCTAATTTTATATTCAGAATCATATACGTTACTATGTTATCAATTTTTATCTAATTTTATATTCAGAATCATATACGTTACTATGTTATCTATTTTTATCTAATTTTATATTCAGAATCATATACGTTACTATGTTATCTATTTTTATCTAATTTTATATTCAGAATCATATACGTTACTATGTTATCTATTTTTATCTAATTTTATATTCAGAATCATATACGTTACTATGTTATCAATTTTTATCTAATTTTATATTCAGATTCATATACGTTACTATGTTATCTATTTTTATCTAATTTTATATTCAGAATCATATACGTTACTATGTTATCTATTTTTATCTAATTTTATATTCAGAATCATATACGTTACTATGTTATCAATTTTTATCTAATTTTATATTCAGAATCATATACGTTACTATGTTATCTATTTTTATCTAATTTTATATTCAGAATCATATACGTTACTATGTTATCAATTTTTATCTAATTTTATATTCAGAATCATATACGTTACTATGTTATCTATTTTTATCTAATTTTATATTCAGAATCATATACGTTACTATGTTATCTATTTTTATCTAATTTTATATTCAGAATCATATACGTTACTATGTTATCTATTTTTATCTAATTTTATATTCAGAATCATATACGTTACTATGTTATCAATTTTTATCTAATTTTATATTCAGATTCATATACGTTACTATGTTATCTATTTTTATCTAATTTTATATTCAGAATCATATACGTTACTATGTTATCTATTTTTATCTAATTTTATATTCAGAATCATATACGTTACTATGTTATCAATTTTTATCTAATTTTATATTCAGAATCATATACGTTACTATGTTATCTATTTTTATCTAATTTTATATTCAGAATCATATACGTTACTATGTTATCTATTTTTACCTAATTTTATATTCAGAATTAGTATATGGTGTTAAAATA
>JBAIZL010000009.1:5660278-5682778 GCA_036971475.1 Prosapia bicincta
AATTATTACATGAAATTATTATTTACAATTAGTATTTTAAACTATTCAAACTTTTGCAAGAATTGTTTTCTCTTTTGATTTCATTTAAAAAACAAGGTATATAGTCGAAACCACGCTGCTAATTTAAATTAGATAGTCTTTTGTTATTTTCTTCATGATTAAGCCGTTCTAGAAACCTTTAATATGAAATTAGAATATTTTACATGCAAAACCTTGCTGTTTTGTAAAACCGACTTATTTCATGTGAGTTTATTTGTTTTAAACAATTCAATATTACATATAAGAGAAATCTTTTACTTTTATAATACTATTTACCAGTTTTATTTAGAGTGAGGCACTAGTTTATGTCTTTGTAAATCAAAAGTTTGAAATTTTTTAACTGATAAGTTTATTGAAATTTACCTAATAAATTTGACTTTAAAATATGACTTGCCAAATACCTCACCTCCTCCACCCTCGGTTCCTGGCACATTGATCTTGTTGAGGCTGGGTTCTTCTTTCTTCTTCTCTGGATCATTTGCTCTTTCGGACAGCGAAACCTTGATATTACGTTAAGAATTTAGTTATATATTGTAAGAAATGCTGGAGAATTTTTTCCATGGAAAATGTTCACAGTCTGGCCTGTTATAAGTAATAGGCATTTGTCCATAAATACGCAAGAGGGAAATTTAATTTTATGCTTCTGATATATCCATCCATTGATATTTGGAATTCTCATCTGTATATTTATGTATCTGAATATTTGGAAATTTTTAGCAATTATTGATAAAAGTTAATATTTTAGTACCTTTTTACTTGAAAGTATCATTCTGTTTACACAACACAAATTCAATGAGGGATAAGATTTATTTTAAACGATACATTTAGGCTGATTGTCTCCCATGACATAACTTTAGTCTGTAGATATTTCCAGTATATGTACTGCTTTGCAAATATATGCTTATACTATTATAAAATTAGAAATAACACTCCTTTAGAAATGGCAAAATTCGCATTACATCCTATCTTGACCTTATTTTCTCTACGAAAATCGTTTCCTGTTTCTTAGATAAACCTGTTGCACATTGCGTTGTAATTACGTAAACGGCTTCGGAAATTTTCAACGTCTTTTAGTTTTTGTAAAATAAACCATTTTATACATATCCAACTTCTAACCAGAGTTGGTTCAATTTTAGTTCCTAACTAACACAAAATGAACAATCACGAATTTCCTTGTTTACATTATTTTGCTGACTAAAATAATATCATTCTAAGTATAAATCCAGTAGTTGCATCATATTTCGCCTCTTGCGGCTATTCAAATACATTCTAACTTGATATATACAGACAGTTCCTGTGTACGACACAGCGATGTCACCAGCCCCGGGCTTGTTATAACTAATTACTCAATCCGCTCTCAGTGCATACTGCATGGGTTACCATGGTGACAAGGATGCCCAAGTACAGTCGCTGTATATAATAATCTCAATACGAATGTCTATATCCAATAATTTCTAATTACATATTGTTTAGGAAACTAGTCTCTGTTATAGTTACTAATAAAAACGACAATTCAATTTACATTTAATAAACTCCAGGCAAGATGCATTGTTTAATGTCATCCATAAACTCGCCCATAAAAACGAATATGTGCAGTGAAACTAATATTAAAGCGTTTTCCTTAAACACACCCTTCATTACAGCACATTTTGTCAAAAATCTACCCTCTTTAACAGGATATAACAGCGTCAGTAAGTCTACAAATCGAGTAACTAATAAATCGAAAACTGGCTCGCTAAAAAGCTAGTAAATTTCTAGCCCAATATACTGACAAAATAATGTAACCTCCAACAAATAGTACTTTGTCAAGACATTAAACGTACTGTTAACCATTTGAATTAGAATTAAACTCAAAGAGCAATTTGGAAAGTAAAATTAAAAAAAAAAATTCACTCAATAAAACTTCGCCGAACATACACAAGAGATAGAACTTGAAAAATAAAAAAAAATAGACCGGAAGTAGATCATCAGAACGTAGAGGCTAGATAGACAGTTGAATAGAGATATAGATACATAGATATATAGTTAGGATGGAAAGATATAGATTGATAAATGAATATATATATATATATATATATATATATATATATATATATATATATATATAGAGAGAGAGAGAGAGAGAGAGAGATAGTTAGGATGGAAAGATATAGATTGATAAATGAATAAATAAATATATATATATATATATATATATATATATATATATATATATATAGAGAGAGAGAGAGAGAGAGAGAGAGAGAGAGAGAGAGGATGTAAACTGATAATATGCATCGGGTTCAGTTTCACATATAATGAGAACGGACCTTGAACGTCGCAGTAAATTTAGACAGTACTAATGTTCAACGTTCCACGTCCTGAAAGAATGAAGAGAAAGAAAACTACTGTTTCCTTTAACAATTTATTGTCTGATCAGTCCCTTTAGTTATTGCAAGACGTTGTCTAACTTAAAGTTTCATAGATCCTGAACATGTGTGTTAACATTACGGTCCATGTGTAAGAGACAGTGATAGTTTCACTACACGACGTAAGTTTAAACACCATGAATTTAGTTTTCCTAATACTTACAAGAGTTAATATGGCCACTTGATAAGGGACGTGCAGCTTTGTGGTGTTCACAGGTTGTAAGGACGGACTTTGAAACTTATGGCTCAAGTTTTACGATGGGCCCGTAATTCAACTTTGAAAGAGAGGGAAGGAGTATTCTATTGATTTCAATCTGCGTAAAAGCTGTGAAATATTTTTGATTTGAATAAAAAACAATGACTTTTTAAAACGTTTATGCTTATGTAATTCTTACATTGTTAGGCCTAGTTATAAAATAATTTCTCTAACACTCAAATGTATTTTGTTTTGTACACATTGGAAGATGCACTCTTAACAACTAAGGTTGTTAAAATATAAATGAGGTATAGAGAGACAAAAGAAATTAATAGATAGGGTAAATATTATCATACTAAAGACAAATATTTACACATTATAATAGGGAATGCACAAATAATAAATTTAATCAGAACGATTATTTCGGAAATATTTTTTGAGGTTTTACTAATTGTTTCAAGTACTGAGCTTCAAATATTTATAGTTCTATAATCCCAATTTTCAGTTTTTGACTTGTTTTCTAATTGTATTGCTCAATATTTTATATTCTCTTGACTTACTCCCTTTGTTCGCCCGATTACATGTTATCAGCTTCCAATAGAACTTCCTGATGTTTTTATTTCAAGTTAACCAGCTTGTTTATTACAATTTATCTGTCAAAGCAAGTCTGTATGCGACTTCATCAAGGTTCAGTTCTGTATCGAGAATAAAAAAATATGATATTTATTTTCACTAGCGCTTTCCAAATACGTATCCAACTGAATGAAGTGAAGCCAATCCACATCAACTTCACAAATAAGGTACAGAAAGATTCTCCGTTAATGGACGTTAACGGGAAGCTAATTGAGTATTATTAGATGGAAATTAGTAAGAAAAATAGTATTCCGTTCACTTCATAGAATAACTGTTACATGATTACAGTCACAGATTTCCTTATTATTTTCAAAGTAACATACCAGTAAAATAAACAGATAAACTAACAATGTGTATGAATATTACTGTTACACAGTCGGAGATATTATAAAAACTTTCCATAATTTTTTTAAAATAAAATATGCAATAAATAATAAAAGTGCAATATTTGGTAAAAAACTAATTTGCCTAATGCTCACTACATAAAAATACCATCACTTTCCAGAACAATTTCTTTAAAAATTATTTTAAAATTTATAAAATATTTTAAGAAAACGAAGATAATAGTGGTAAATAACGAAATACGTAATGTTTGAAAGATAATTATTAAAAACTAATAAATGAAAAACTTTTCAATTGTATAGTGTTTTAAAATGGACTAAGAATTGAATGTAAAATATTATGTTACAATAAAAACATATTTGGATGGAATAGAAGAGATTGTAAAATAATTGCAAGAGATAAATCAAATACAAAAATGGAAAGGTTTAGTTACGATTGGCATAACAAAAAGTTGGCTATATTTTTATTTTAATGAATCAAAATATTTAAAGAATATGTTGGCTATATTTGGATGAAATGCTGTGGAAGTACGGAAGGCATTTATTATATTATAATATATCTAAGAACCTCATGAAGCCGATTCAGGTATTTATACAAATCTAGCGGTAAACAAATATAATGAACGCACTTAATACTCTAAAAAAAGGATATTGATATTTATTCACAACTATATGCGGTACTATATATATATATATATATATATATATATATATATATATATATATACAAGATACAGATACAATCAGTAACACAACCAACCTAAGACATCAGTATATGAAAATATATTCAAATAATTATTAAAATATAATATTGATAAAATGTATGAGAATTAAATCTACGAATTTTAGTCACTTTTTATATCATTTACAGTTAGAATTTTACTAATACTGCTCACTAGTAAAAATATTGAATACATTTGTATTTCAAAAGGTAATATTTAATTGTTTACAAATAACAGTGATAATTGTAAAATAAATAAATATATACGGAATATCAATAATTTTTATCTTGATTATATAGAGTTACTTTAGGGACTTACGTTATTGGATATTTTCTTCTAACAGTAAGTTTATTTCTTATTATAATAAATTGATAACAAACAAAATGGTCTAATAATAAGTCGAAATAATTGATGAATTAATTACACATCAGAAATATGGAAAAATGCATTTACAAATGCAATAAATACATCCTTTATAGGTAGAAAACCACTATAATAGCAAACATAGGTGGTATCTCACTTGCAATTACATTCATAAATAATTGATTTAATAAACATTAATTTACTCTATAATTTGTAACATAAACGAAACGAAAAAATACTATTAGAAAAAGATACAATAAACTGTCACGAACAGAAGAAACATGCCCTTTAAATAATACTCGTTCTGAATTTCAAATAAAAATGGATTTCTACATCGATTATATTGGACATTTTTAAATAATTTCATAATTAAGTATAAATGATTTCAAAACATTGATATTTACAAACGTTCAAGGGTACTTACTTTAGTCATTGTATTAATCTATAGGTTAATTGACAGACGTAATAAAATCACTAAATCGATAGCTACAGTGTTCCTGTGCTTGCTATACAAATAATGATCGAGACGGTTAAAAACGTTACAAGCTGGGTTAAATGTTTTACCCTAATTTCTTGGAATAATTAATCGTGATTTATAATTGATTAATTATAGACAAACCTCTAACTACAAATCGTTTTATCCTAGTCTTATGTAGGCCCAACATTTCGGCTACAAAGTAATTATCTTCAGAAACATGTCAGGATAAGTATTTTTACGTATCTGAGGATGGTTAATTTCTAAGCGAAATATACATAGGACTAATGTTGTAGTTATGAAAAGGAATAAAATTAATTTTTGGGTGAGAAAGGTGTGATCCTGTAGAGCATGGACAATCTCTAGTTATGCTTCTAATAAACAGGTTACACTTTCTTTTATACACATCCACTTATTACTTATTACCTGTTCGTATTATTGGAATGAGTATTGATTTTGAGTTGAGCATAGCATCTCCCTCATGCCCAGTGATCCTGAAGTCCAACCTGGCGTTACCAATGTCAATCTAGGTTAACAATACATGCATATGCATTATGCATATCTGTATTCATAGTTCTTGACAGTGCGGCTCATCTAACCTGTGCGATTCCTGTTCTATTGCATGGTAGTTATATTTTTTCTGTGGATACAAATAATTTTTTAAAATATTTTTCTGATATAATGTAGTTCTACTCTTCTTTACGGAGTTGGTAGTTTGCCTTATCCGAGTTTCTCAGATTAGAATCACTCTCAATAATAACAACGCGCGTTAAAGTTCTCTGAAATTGTAAGACAGTTGTTAAATATATTAGAGCAGGGGTTCCCAAACTGGGGGGCGCGCCCCCCTAGGGGGGCGTGGAGAAAGTCCAGGGGGCGTGACAACCAAATGAAATAAATAAAAAAATTACAAAAATAATTTCCTAAAAAAAAATAAAATTTATTGGTGTATGCACAGATGGTGCTCCTTCAATGCTGGGTTCTCATTCAGGCTTTGTGCAGTTGGTCAAAGAGAAGAATGCTGATGTGGTTGGGATTCATTGTTTTATTCACCGCCAAGCCTTGGCAGCAAAATCGCTTCCATACGAATTCAATGCTGTTTTAAAAACTATGCTATTTCATACAGAAGTACGATGCTATGAAAAGGCAATATATTAGGAAGACAATTTGAGCTCCGTGATGAAGTGATTACGTTTTTGGCACAACAGAAACAAAACGAGCTTAGTGCAGAGTTCAAAAAACCCAGTAATCAAGTGATTTTTGCCTGTTTATCAGACTTTTTTGACACGTTGAACAACTTAAACTTGAGACGGCAAGGTGCAGACTCAAATATAGTAACACATCAGGATGCCATCAAGATGTACGTTGAGAAACTACAACTTTGGATACGTAAAGTGTCAACGAACCCCAGCAACTATTCAAGTTTCAGCAAAGTAGTATCAGTCTCAAAAGAAGGATGTTTTGAGGACGTTTTTGAAAAACTTGATAATTGACCATTTGAAGAACCTCAAGGAATAGTTCAGCAGGTACTGTCCTAACTTCAGAGGAGTTTTACAAACTATCAACCGACCCGTTCCACATGGACATACAGTTGCTGCCAGAAGAGTTGCAAGAGGAGGCTTCCTTAAATTGAAAATGTATCTGTGTTACAATGTTAAATTTTGTATCAGTAATTATATTCGTTTTTCATGTAATACTTGTTTTAATTTTCATCATACGTACAATTATCGAATCTTTTCATTCTGCGATACCGCATTCAACAGCGAACAAAAAATCTACCTACTCACCGTATCAAGTAGGCACATACTTGTACGAGTTCATGTACTTGTACAAGTAGGAGTTGCTATGTACGGCACCGTGGAAATACGGTATTGCAAAATGGAAAGCTGATATGTGTAGGGGGGCGTGGGGGGTCTCCCAATAACCAGAGGGGGGCGTGGTACAAAAAAGTTTGGGAACCCCTGTATTAGAGTAACAATATAATGCTTTGGATTTATAAATATCGGGTTATAAAGTGTTACGTGACAAATATTAAACTAATTAAAAAAATTTTAAATATAATTACACCATGATTGGCAACAGACAATAATTTGTGTTCTATCCAATACTCTTGCAATGAAGGTTTTATACATTTGCCACTTTATATGGGTAATTTCAATTGGATGGAGCGTGCTCTTATAGATTTTTACCCCTTACCTAACCTCCTTTTTGTACTTCCGGTCACCTCATCTCCATCGCTTCCCTTATCTTTAGAAGTATCACCACTCCTTGTTCGAGGGATAGTAATGGTTTATGCCATTAATTCGAACTCTGGTCTTAAACCTGTAATTCAAAGAATAAACCTCTCACAAGAACCAACTAGTGAATTTGTTATATATACCAATTAGCCACCCCTAAGCCTTGTATGCTTTTATTAGGGTTGTGGGTTCTTTGCGAGACACTTTTGATTTAAAGACTATAGTTGGACACCCAGTGAAACTAACTCTATATGAAAGAAAACTGTATTATCGTTTTTTACATAAAACTAATCAAGGCATATTTCCCTAGTTTATTTCTAAGTTAAACGTATAGAATAGGTACTTTAAAATTCTACGGATTTAAGTAGAAAATTAAAATACTTGATATTTTATTTTAGTTTTACCTTTCATTTGTTTACACTTAATAAAATACTTAATGTATTTAATAGTTTTTTTTTAGAGAGAAATAGCAAAACATTTAATTTATGGCCAAAACCTTGTTTTAAAATTAACATAGCCATCAAAATATGTGCATCTGTATAGCTATATATTTATTTGATCTCGTTTTACTACTTTTTGTTTTGTTCTTTTAAATTCTTGCAAATCTAGGCGCTTTGGCCTAAATACTATCCTATACATATACAAATATTTTTGCAACGGTTAATTTGGCTGTTGCAGTATGTATGCCAAATAAGTAGATAAATACTGTAGATAATACATATAGGCTATATAATTAAAATTAGGTAACTATATAGGCTATATAAGTAAGTTTGTAGGCTAAATAAGTCCAGGAAAAACACTAGGTAAATAAGTAGGCTCTATCTGTATGTAATAGGGAAGCATTAGGATGTACAAGCTAAATACGTAAGCGTAGGTAATATTTTTTTAAAATCCCAAAGTGAATCAAAAAGTTTGGGTGAAATTTTAAATGTAATGAAAAACTTAAGTTAAAAAATCACGTAGCCCTGAACGAATAAGGACAGCGAAAATTATTTCTTGTGACTTGTATAAGGAAATGTTTTCTTTTAATAATTCTCAACCTAATGTAATAAACATTGCTCTCTGGGGAAATCAACGCATCAGGTTGTATGTGAGATCGATTTTCTATTAGATCACTCGATACGTCCTAAAACATCAGCAATAATTTGCTTCTACAAAGACTTATAAACATTTACGAAAGTATTTATATTTCATTACAGAAACAACATTTATATTGTTTATTAGACCTTAGCTAGCGAAGACAATTCAACAATGGTGCCTATCAAAAGATTGTACTCAAAATCTCACTAAACACTAGTATATTTGTTTCCTCGACCGTATAACTTTTATCAGTGATGAGCTTATATTTATGGTGAAAGTACAATATTCCAAAAATGTATTTTGTTGTGTTTACTACTTCTAAAGGGCTGGTTGATCTATTAGCAAACGTTGTGATCAATCTAAGGCAATCTAGATAATTATAATTGTCTTAATGTTTAATTAAATTTTAAGCTTATTAATTTTTAGTGTAAAATTTCACCCTTCCTGACCAACTGAGATTTATTGTAGCGTGAATATTTTGTTTACATATTACCATTTTTATTTGGGCGGATCTAATAACGATTAATAAAATCTATTATGTTTTATAATCCAGAAGTTTTTTTTATCACAACATTATTTTAAATGTTTATTCTAACATGTAGATACTTCACGTTTTGTGCTGGCTACTGACAAAGTTTGTTATTAGGTATCGATCGGTAATTTATTAGCGAATATTACTGCCCCAACCTGAATAACCCTAATGGTGATATTTTTAATTATGTATTGAGATCAGATCGAGATAGAGTCATGAGCAGTGATGTGTTAAAGATAGAAAAACAAACAATAGCTTTCTCAGATAAACACGCGGCCCTAGTCACTGAACTTTTATAAACACATACACGTCATTACTTGTCACTCGCTCGTGTGTATCGTTGCTAAGGATACGTACATGGTCTCTACATAACAAGAGAGATAACAATATATATATATATTGTATATATGTTTGTGTGTTTGTCTGTGTATGTATATACTGATACGTATTCCTTCACGGATGGAAAAATATTATGAACAGTCGTAAATATTCATATATATATATATATATATATATATATATATATATATATATATATATATATATATATATCAATATGCATATGAGAGAGAGAAAGAGAGAGATAGTCCGTAACACATATACTAGGGTACATGACATAAATATTTTGATTATTTTTTACGGTAACATATATATATATATATATATATATTAATACTATCTAAAACATAAAGAATGACTGTAACAACGGATAAAACATCTTCGAAACAAAAAAACTCCCAATCTCTCTACAGCCTAAATTGTAACGAAAATAATTGTATAACCACTCCTTAGTTTTAAAGCATAGGTAGATAATGGAATTACCGAGTATTCACTGAAGGATGATATGGTATTTTTATATAGACAAGCACTTTGTTTAATTATCTCTCTAAAATTTTTTAATCGAGCAAATTCCAAACTGAATAAAAATAATAAAGTAGAAAAAAATAAATATGTAGGTCACTTGATAGTGACATTAATGAAATAATTTAGTTGCAGAATATTTCTTTTCGTAAAATGAAACTTAACATTTGTTTTTTTTTATAAATTTTTAAAAAAAATGTATAATAGATAAAATCGAGTTAAATTTAATTTCATAATCCATTTTCAAGTAAACAACTAACTATTGTATCCTAAAATGTCTAAAAAAAAGGAAAATGTTTTCCTTCTTGCTGAAAAATATTTGAAAATAGCTTACTTTAATTACAATGAGAATTATTTTAGCGATAGTTTAAAATGTTTAAAATCCACTAAATTTTAAAAATAGGATAATAATATTAAATCTAGACATTCCAAAGTTTTTGTGGAGATGTTGTTAGGGTACTTGAGTTAATCTATTTATCTTAAAGATAAAGTTTTGACCATTTCTTTGTTGTTCAACTTCACCCTGTTATGCTATGAACAACGTAGTCCTTACATTTACCACAAACTAAGAAATATTAGAAGGTAATATGTTATGCCTCCTGCCCTTAACTAAGAAAATTACCCTAAGCTACTGACCTAGTAAATTTCCTTGTAGCATTTATTGTACTTCTTCATGAGTGCACAAGAATTAGGTCCAAACGAATTTAATTAAAGTTAAGAACAGGCTGATGATTAGGAAAAAGTAGTACTACACAGACGGTGATCCGCTAATGTTGAATCAAGTCAGTTTCCCTTTCCAATACATCCAAAGGTTTAAAACCCGTTGAATTTAATGATAACTTGTTGCTATACGTTGAAATGGAAAATAATTTTCATCACTTTAGTCGGTATAAATTCTCATCCAACTTAGCCGTACCTCCCCTTGGTTAAATCCTAATCCCAAAGATAAGATCAGTATTCTAATGTCTACTCTATGTTCTACGCCCTTATTCTATTCTAAATAGTTACATAAATCATCGAATAGCAAGACTAGTGAAGTGAAATGTACAAATACAAAGTAGTTTACTTAGGGTGCACAATGATATTGTGCTAAATATTGTTACTAAATGTATTCCGTACATTATGTTACGAAAATCAGTAACTTGTTTGCATGTGAAAGAAACCCTACATAAACAAGTGTTACCAACATCGATTACTTTACTTACTAATTAAAAAGTTAAAACACTTAACTCATTAACAAAACTGAAACTTTTAAGCGTGGAGAAGATTGCAGGAAAATACTTTTAAAAGTTTTGCAGAAGTCTTGCCGAGAGACCGAATAATTTATTATTTGATCATAGGGAATCAGTCTCAATAGATTTTAATGCTGTCCCTTTAAATAACTTGTAAAGGAAAAGTAAAACGTTTATTTTATATTGAATAAATGGAAGAAATTGAAGAGATATTAATTCTTAAAGTAATTTAGCTCGGGATGAAAATTGAATTTATAAGAATTTCGTACCAATTACCAATATTTCATTTTATTTCAGAACAGGAAAGCATTTGGCTTTAATCGTGAGTAGAATTGTAAAGGGTTGAAATTAAATCGAAGATCGGAGGGTGCCTTTGTGCGAGACGAAAGAAAGTAATTATCGATAAAATCGTTTGATTGACATTTTATATCGTGACTTTACCGTACAAGGTAACCCCTCGTTATATTGTAGAGTTTACATTACACAGCGTAAAAAAAGGAACTATCGATAAAGGCTATGTTTCAAAATATCGGGAAAATTCGTTGTTTCATGCACTGCCTAAATTATGCTCTGCTGTCGTAGGACAGTAAGCAATGTAATAAGTGTTGACAATTTAGTTGTTATTAGCTATGTAACATCTTGCGAATTCCGTATATAAATGTTACAAATCATGACATTTCCATGATACTATAATGAATAAACCTATATATTTATTACTTTACCGTTAGAAAATTAGTGTGCGTATAAATCATACAATTTTAATAATTATTTTATTTCTATTAGAATATTATATTCTAAATAGGAATTTCTTTTCTTGGTCCAATATGAGTTCACTGTTATTCCTACATCAGCTTATTTATGATACAAAGGCATACTATCTTTTTGGTTGTTGATGTTTACTGAGATGTATCGAACTGTTTGTTCTTTGTATTATAAACATTAGAAAATACATCTCTTTGCCACTAGCGTATCACTTACACTGCATTTTTTACGTTATTATTAAACCAGTGTCTATATCTATTTGTGTTACATATTTTCAAAAATAAACAGAAATAAGATTCAAGAATTGTTATGGATCTTATGAAATCTGTATATATATTTAAATGTATTAATTTTGTATAAAGAAGTTTTAGATTATATTGTTTATTTTTGTCAGAGTTTGGGCATTGTTTTTCACTGAGTATTTTAAGCATCGTGTGATTTCTTATATTTTGTAAAATTTGTAGTTCATTTAACTGATTGGTTGCAAGTTCAGAAGTAAATTAGTTCTTCCATTGTTCAACAGTTCCACTGTTTGATAAACGTCCTTAAATACACATCCATCATTTACTTATACGAAACATACCCGCAACACAATGTGTTGTTTAGCTAGACATTCTCGTGAACACTGGTTAAAACAATATCCACTGAGAAATATACTCACATCGTTATACTCAGATCGTGTTTCAGTACAATTTCCAGTCACTACAACCAGCTAAAGGTCAAACTCCAGTTAGATCGATCACAGAATGTCAAATGTTAAATAAAAATGTATATGATTGCATTGGAATATGCTTTAAACAGGATCACTAAGATTGTTCACTAACAACTTTAAGCAACTGTGGTGTAAATGTTTATATTAAATAAAAACAACCTCTTATCACAAATGACTCACTTGTAAAATACCTCTGAAGATGATTACTTTGTAATCGAAATGTACATTGGGTTAAAATAAAAATTGTTGAATTTGTGGTAAGAGGTTGTTTTTATTTAATATAAATTATTCACTAAGTTTTCCAAACGTAATATTTTCAATGATTTAGGAATGTAATGATCCGTATATATCTAGTTTTCCAATCATTTATCCCTTTTATTGCCGCTACGCAACAGCGAAACCTATTGGAAATAAAAATTTATATTTGCAAATAGTGACGCGAGATTAGTAACATTACAATTCTTGTATTATTAAAAATTCAATAAAAATAACGCATATCCTTAATATTATACAGTAGTTGCAGAATTTTAATTTAAATATTTCGTTAGCTGTTCTGCAGGATAAGAGATCACCATTGAGATATTCCTATTTAAATGAGGAAAATATTAAACGTATGGTATAGACACCCAACGATAAAAGGACGAACAGGAAATATATAATAGTCTAATGAAAAACCAAAACCAAACAAAAACGAAGCAAAATGAAATGCAAGACTGATAACACAGTACAAAAGGCTAAGCAAAGCCTTCTAGAGAAAGTACAAGGCATAAATTGAGTTGTAGGGCTAAATATTACAAACAAGTAAAAATATCCCCAAGGGAATAAAAGACCTAATTGGAAATGAAGATTTTAAATATGGAAGCATAACTTTAAACACCTCTAGGTAGAGCGCAAAAAAGATAATCTTAAATATAAATGTGCATCAAAAACTTTAATAGCCTACATAAGAACTCCAGCTTATAAACTGGCTAAATATTTCGATGTTGGAGAAATGTGTACAGAGATAGAAACTCATTAGAGGGGCTTAAGAGTATACAAAAAATCAGCATTAAAGAATATATTAAAATGCTATTATATCACAGATTTTACTAAGTGAATGTACATAGGTTTACCTACATCCAGTATATCGGCAGTTTAAACAATAAAAAACTTAACAAACTTAAAACAATTTGTAAAAGTAAACGTCAATCCTAAGAGGAATAAAGTAAAAATAGAAACGCTGGAGGTAATACTGTACTATACCGAAGTCAATTTAAATACAAAGAAATGTAATATGAGCGATAAGATGGTCTAGAGTTTAAAAACGAAATATCGACAATTTTGAGAAAACTTTACTTATAGAACTCTAAAGAACAACATTAGGCATAGTGCACACAACACATAAAGTAAGGTGATGACACGATAGTTATATCCTAACGTAGGGAGAAGAGAGAGAGAGGGCAGCCTTTAACGAGTCAACGGAATTCACTAAACAATAAAAATACAATAGAAAAGGAAGAAAATAACAATAGAAACTATGACCCTGAAAATTCTAAGAGAAAATAATTCCAGTTTAGGGTATCCAGAAAAACATCGGAATACAACTGATATTGAATTAACATTTTTTAACAGAATAGTTTTTCAGAATAAAATGTTTTATTATTTGATTTAGAGTATATTTTTTGTGAAAAGTATTTAATTTAGTTTTCATATAACTCTTATCTGCACTATTACCTGTTTTCATACCTTATTATTTGAATCGCGCTTCTATTACTGATGAAGTAATTTACTAGGAAAATTGTCTAATGTGGGTTTCTTTCCAATTTTGTTTTATAACACATTTTGAACTTGCTTTTACTAAATATTGATAAAAAAACTGAGTATTTTTTGGTTTTTGATGTAAAGTAGTTTTTCGAAATGTTTTAATTTTAATTGACATTAACAATAATTTCAGTGATAATAAAATAATTCAAAGAACTAAACAATTAAGATATTCTCTAACTTTCGTTACGTCATTCTCACACAAATGCCTTATAAATATCGAAACACCTAAAAACAAATAAAGCCAGAATATTTCAGAAATAAGAAAACATAATAATTAAAATTGACCTAGCATAATATTTATTCTTACAATAAAACTGAGGTTAAACTGGATTCAACGGTTGATACATACTAACTTGATGTTACATATTCTACAAATACGACACAGCCATGTCATCGGTTCAGAGTAAATAATAACTAATTACTGAATCCACTCACGTTGCCATGGGTGGTCACGGTTACAAGACTCCCAAACGTACAATCGCTGCACAGAAATCATCCAATAGGGATATCTACACAGGTGCGCAAAACCATATTTCTTCTATTTAATTAATGTTATATAGTAAAGAGTGTACAAATACTTAAGAGTTATTAGTATATATATAGTATATATATATATATATATATATATATATATATATATATATATATATATATATATATATATATATAATAAAATAACAAATATTATTATATTAAATGTATTAAAAAATAATAAGTTTAATTCTTACTTAATATAAAGTACTTTAAAAATAGTAAATATTAAGAAATAATTTTCTCAACGGACAAGCTAGTACTGACATTAAATGTTGTTGGTGGTAGCTAATTGAAATAAAATTGAATAATAAGAACAATTTGAATAAAAACAATAATTACTAAGAAAAAATGTCAGTCACAAAGTAAATTTTCCTACTTATTTTATCTTCGTAGCTCTTTAAACGAGAGTAAAAAAATCAAAATCCGTATAACTTTGTCCAGGAGCAGAGGCAATGGCTTTTGGGCTATTTTCTGGTCGGGGAGTCAATAGCTAGGAGATTGTTAACGAGAAAGACGAAGAGGAGACAAAAATAAAGTGATAATGAGGACAGAGAATCTGCAACGTGTGGATAGAGTCGTGATGTGAAGAAATATGGAGAGTGCTAACCTTGAACGTTAAATATCCTGAAAGACTGAAGAAGACAGAAAAATAATGTTCCTATATAATTTATCTATATCATTATTTTAACATGTATTACAGTATCAGAACTAAAAAATCTAGAATATTTATGTTTAGATACCGTCGAATGTGTGGAAGTGACATTAATAATGAGTGATTAATAATGTCAGTAAAAGCCCAGGGCTATGACATCGATTTAGTTTGCTTACTGATTACAAAAGGTGATACGGTCACGTGATAAGACAATTTTAGCTGTATAGCTGTCACATATTGAAGGGACGGGTCTTAAAATATAACTGCTAAAGTTTTAAACCAGTTAGGTAACACATAGGGCTTCGAGAAAAGGAATGAGATTTTCATTGCATGAAATTTTGCGTTTTAACAACCTGTAATATAATTAGTTAAATAAGAAGGTTTTTGCTATTACGTTGTCTCTTTCCATTTTGTCTACAGAATTATTTATCAACCGAGACGCATTTAACACAGAAGGTAATTATGCTCTCGAAACACATGCTATACTTTATAGAAACGTTTGCATTATTCCACAGCAGTTATAAACGGTGGCGACCCCGTGTGATGCAACCAGTCGGCTTAGGCGAGATATAAGCCTTGTTGAAACGTTTGCTTTATTCCACAGCAGTTATAAACGGTGGCGACCCCGTGTGATGCAACGAGTCGGCTTAGGCGAGATATAAGCCTTGTTGAAACGTTTGCTTTATTCCACAGCAGTTATAAACGGTGGCGACCCCGTGTGATGCAACGAGTCGGCTTAGGCGAGATATAAGCCTTGTTGAAACGTTTGCTTTATTCCACAGCAGTTATAAACGGTGGTGACCCCGTGTGATGCAACGAGTCGGCTTAGGCGAGATATAAGCCTTGTTGAAACGTTTGCTTTATTCCACAGCAGTTATAAACGGTGGTGACCCCGTGTGATGCAACCAGTCGGCTTAGGCGAGATATAAGCCTTGTTGAAACGTTTGCTTTATTCCACAGCAGTTATAAACGGTGGTGACCCCGTGTGATGCAACCAGTCGGCTTAGGCGAGATATAAGCCTTGTTGAAACGTTTGCTTTATTCCACAGCAGTTATAAACGGTGGTGACCCCGTGTGATGCAACCAGTCGGCTTAGGCGAGATATAAGCCTTGTTGAAACGTTTGCTTTATTCCACAGCAGTTATAAACGGTGGCGACCCCGTGTGATGCAACCAGTCGGCTTAGGCGAGATATAAGCCTTGTTGAAACGTTTGCTTTATTCCACAGCAGTTATAAACGGTGGCGACCCCGTGTGATGCAACGAGTCGGCTTAGGCGAGATATAAGCCTTGTTGAAACGTTTGCTTTATTCCACAGCAGTTATAAACGGTGGTGACCCCGTGTGATGCAACCAGTCGGCTTAGGCGAGATATAAGCCTTGTTGAAACGTTTGCTTTATTCCACAGCAGTTATAAACGGTGGCGACCCCGTGTGATGCAACGAGTCGGCTTAGGCGAGATATAAGCCTTGTTGAAACGTTTGCTTTATTCCACAGCAGTTATAAACGGTGGTGACCCCGTGTGATGCAACCAGTCGGCTTAGGCGAGATATAAGCCTTGTTGAAACGTTTGCTTTATTCCACAGCAGTTATAAACGGTGGCGACCCCGTGTGATGCAACGAGTCGGCTTAGGCGAGATATAAGCCTTGTTGAAACGTTTGCTTTATTCCACAGCAGTTATAAACGGTGGTGACCCCGTGTGATGCAACCAGTCGGCTTAGGCGAGATATAAGCCTTGTTGAAACGTTTGCTTTATTCCACAGCAGTTATAAACGGTGGTGACCCCGTGTGATGCAACCAGTCGGCTTAGGCGAGATATAAGCCTTGTTGAAACGTTTGCTTTATTCCACAGCAGTTATAAACGGTGGTGACCCCGTGTGATGCAACCAGTCGGCTTAGGCGAGATATAAGCCTTGTTGAAACGTTTGCTTTATTCCACAGCAGTTATAAACGGTGGTGACCCCGTGTGATGCAAACAGTCGGCTTAGGCGAGATATAAGCCTTGTTGAAACGTTTGCTTTATTCCACAGCAGTTATAAACGGTGGCGACCCCGTGTGATGCAACCAGTCGGCTTAGGCGAGATATAAGCCTTGTTGAAACGTTTGCTTTATTCCACAGCAGATATAAACGGTGGCGACCCCGTGTGATGCAACGAGTCGGCTTAGGCGAGATATAAGCCTTGTTGAAACGTTTGCTTTATTCCACAGCAGTTATAAACGGTGGTGACCCCGTGTGATGCAACCAGTCGGCTTAGGCGAGATATAAGCCTTGTTGAAACGTTTGCTTTATTCCACAGCAGTTATAAACGGTGGCGACCCCGTGTGATGCAACGAGTCGGCTTAGGCGAGATATAAGCCTTGTTGAAACGTTTGCTTTATTCCACAGCAGTTATAAACGGTGGCGACCCCGTGTGATGCAACGAGTCGGCTTAGGCGAGATATAAGCCTTGTTGAAACGTTTGCTTTATTCCACAGCAGTTATAAACGGTGGTGACCCCGTGTGATGCAACGAGTCGGCTTAGGCGAGATATAAGCCTTGTTGAAACGTTTGCTTTATTCCACAGCAGTTATAAACGGTGGTGACCCCGTGTGATGCAACCAGTCGGCTTAGGCGAGATATAAGCCTTGTTGAAACGTTTGCTTTATTCCACAGCAGTTATAAACGGTGGTGACCCCGTGTGATGCAACCAGTCGGCTTAGGCGAGATATAAGCCTTGTTGAAACGTTTGCTTTATTCCACAGCAGTTATAAACGGTGGTGACCCCGTGTGATGCAACCAGTCGGCTTAGGCGAGATATAAGCCTTGTTGAAACGTTTGCTTTATTCCACAGCAGTTATAAACGGTGGCGACCCCGTGTGATGCAACCAGTCGGCTTAGGCGAGATATAAGCCTTTTTGAAACGTTTGCTTTATTCCACAGCAGTTATAAACGGTGGCGACCCCGTGTGATGCAACGAGTCGGCTTAGGCGAGATATAAGCCTTGTTGAAACGTTTGCTTTATTCCACAGCAGTTATAAACGGTGGTGACCCCGTGTGATGCAACGAGTCGGCTTAGGCGAGATATAAGCCTTGTTGAAACGTTTGCTTTATTCCACAGCAGTTATAAACGGTGGCGACCCCGTGTGATGCAACGAGTCGGCTTAGGCGAGATATAAGCCTTGTTGAAACGTTTGCTTTATTCCACAGCAGTTATAAACGGTGGTGACCCCGTGTGATGCAACCAGTCGGCTTAGGCGAGATATAAGCCTTGTTGAAACGTTTGCTTTATTCCACAGCAGTTATAAACGGTGGTGACCCCGTGTGATGCAACCAGTCGGCTTAGGCGAGATATAAGCCTTGTTGAAACGTTTGCTTTATTCCACAGCAGTTATAAACGGTGGCGACCCCGTGTGATGCAACGAGTCGGCTTAGGCGAGATATAAGCCTTGTTGAAACGTTTGCTTTATTCCACAGCAGTTATAAACGGTGGCGACCCCGTGTGATGCAACGAGTCGGCTTAGGCGAGATATAAGCCTTGTTGAAACGTTTGCTTTATTCCACAGCAGTTATAAACGGTGGTGACCCCGTGTGATGCAACGAGTCGGCTTAGGCGAGATATAAGCCTTGTTGAAACGTTTGCTTTATTCCACAGCAGTTATAAACGGTGGCGACCCCGTGTGATGCAACGAGTCCGCTTAGGCGAGATATAAGCCTTGTTGAAACGTTTGCTTTATTCCACAGCAGTTATAAACGGTGGCGACCCCGTGTGATGCAACGAGTCGGCTTAGGCGAGATATAAGCCTTGTTGAAACGTTTGCTTTATTCCACAGCAGTTATAAACGGTGGCGACCCCGTGTGATGCAACGAGTCGGCTTAGGCGAGATATAAGCCTTGTTGAAACGTTTGCTTTATTCCACAGCAGTTATAAACGGTGGCGACCCCGTGTGATGCAACGAGTCGGCTTAGGCGAGATATAAGCCTTGTTGAAACGTTTGCTTTATTCCAAAGCAGTTATAAACGGTGGCGACCCCGTGTGATGCAACGAGTAGGCTTAGGCGAGATATAAGCCTTGTTGAAACGTTTGCTTTATTCCACAGCAGTTATAAACGGTGGCGACCCCGTGTGGTGCAACGAGTCGGCTTAGGCGAGATATAAGCCTTGTTGAAACGTTTGCTTTATTCCACAGCAGTTATAAACGGTGGCGACCCCGTGTGATGCAACGAGTCGTCTTAGGCGAGATATAAGCCTTGTTGAAACGTTTGCTTTATTCCACAGCAGTTATAAACGGTGGCGACCCCGTGTGATGCAACGAGTCGGCTTAGGCGAGATATAAGCCTTGTTGAAACGTTTGCTTTATTCCACAGCAGTTATAAACGGTGGCGACCCCGTGTGATGCAACGAGTCGGCTTAGGCGAGATATAAGCCTTGTTAATCCATCACATCGTCTTCAATGTTATTGTACATGATGACGTGTTGGTTAGTATGTGAGATGATGACGTGTTGGTTAGTATGTGAGATGATGCCGTGTTGGTTAGTATGTGAGATGATGACGTGTTGGTTAGTATGTGAGATTATGCCGTGTTGGTTAGTATGTGAGATGATGACGTGTTGGTTAGTATGTGAGATGATGACGTGTTGGTTAGTATGTGAGATGATGACGTGTTGGTTAGTATGTGAGATGATGACGTGTTGGTTAGTATGTGAGATGATGACGTTTTGGTTAGTATGTGAGATGATGACGTGTTGGTTAGTATGTGAGATGATGACGTGTTGGTTAGTATGTGAGATGATGACGTGTTGGTTAGTATGTGAGATGATGACGTGTTGGTTAGAATGTGAGATGATGACGTGTTGGTTAGTGTGTGAGATGATGACATGTTGGTTAGTATGTGAGATGATGACGTGTTGGTTAGTATGTGAGATGATGACGTGTTGGTTAGTATGTGAGATGATGACGTGTTGGTTAGTGTGTGAGATGATGACGTGTTGGTTAATATGTGAGGTGATGACGTGTTGGTTAGTATGTGAGATGATGACGTGTTGGTTAGTGTGTGAGATGATGACGTGTTGGTTAGTATGTGAGATGATGACGTGTTGGTTAGTATGTGAGATGATGACGTGTTGGTTAGTATGTGAGATGATGCCGTGTAGGTTAGTATGTGAGATGATGACGTGTTGGTTAGTATGTGAGATTATGCCGTGTTGGTTAGTATGTGAGATGATGACGTGTTGGTTAGTATGTGAGATGATGACGTGTTGGTTAGTATGTGAGAAGATGACGTGTTGGTTAGTGTGTGAGATGATGACGTGTTGGTTAGTATGTGAGATGATGACGTGTTGGTTAGTATGTGAGATGATGACGTGTTGGTTAGTATGTGAGATGATGACGTGTTGATTAGTATGTGAGATGATGACGTGTTGGTTAGTATGTGAGATGATGACGTGTTGGTTAGTATGTGAGATGATGACGTGTTGGTTAGAATGTGAGATGTAGACGTGTTGGTTAGTATGTGAGATGATGACGTGTTGGTTAGTATGTGAGATGATGACGTGTTGGTTAGTATATGAGATAATGACGTGTTGGTTAGTATGTGAGATGATGACGTGTTGGTTAGTTTGTGAGATGATGACGTGTTGGTTAGTATGTGAGATGATGACGTGTTGGTTAGTATGTGAGATGATGACGTGTTGGTTAGTATGTGAGATGATGACTTGTTGGTTAGTATGTGAGATGATGCCGTGTTGGTTAGTATGTGAGATGATGACGTGTTGGTTAGTGTGTGAGATGATGACGTGTTGGTTAGTATGTGAAATGATGACGTGTTGGTTAGTACGTGAGATGATGACGTGTTGGTTAGTATGTGAGATGATGACGTGTTGGTTAGTATGTGAGATGATGACGTGTTGGTTAGTATGTGAGATGATGACGTGTTGGTTAGTATGTGAGATGATGACGTGTTGGTTAGTATGTGAGATGATGACGTGTTGGTTAGTATGTGAGATGATGACGTGTTGGTAAGTATGTGAGATGATGACGTGTTGGTTAGTATGTGAGATGATGACGTTTTGGTTAGTATGTGACATGTTGACGTGTTGGTTAGTATGTGAGATGATGACGTGTTGGTTAGTATGTGAGATGATGTGTCTTGTTTGTATTCGAAGGTTCTCGTAACTTTTTAAAGTTTAAAGTTTTCCCTCATCCAAAGTGAATTTGTAGCGCAAAACCAATAACTCAATTTGTGTTTGTTATGATTAGATTATGTGTGGAAATATTTTCATTTAACGCCTTTTCTTTCAAGCTGTTTACTATAAATAAATTGTTTATTTGGTGTTTCTGTAATAATTTTAACTATCTTAGGACTTTTATGCAGGTTTTAATTACAAAGTTTTCCATTTACTCATAAAGTGACTGTAGTTTTTAGAACAGACTGTCCAGTCCCACATCCCCATGATGCATGCAGTCAGGAACGCAGGCCTAACTACCCTTGCTGGGAAATGAAAGTATTTGAACAACAATACATGTCACCCATTCCTCTCTCGTTGCATTAATGACAAACAATAACTCCTCCTCTTGGGTTCATCTGACATTGAATTTATTTAATGAAGTTGGTAAATACATGTTGAAACGACCGGAAAGCCTTTAACTAATGCTATGTGTTTGTATGGGTCAAACTAGCACATTACACTGGATAATGTTTGCCCACAGTAAGTGACATTTTAGTTATGTGGACGACCGCCCAAATAAAGTGTTTTGTTTTATTCTCACAGAGTTAATTGTTGTTTTTAACATTTACTCTAAATTATGTTATGAATATTTGGTGAACACTATTATATTGTTCATTGTTGCCAAGTCAAACCCGTAACTTCGTAAATTATAACTAAATAAAGTCAAAATACTAGTATAGAGGTATACAGAAATGTTTATTACCTTTCTTTTAAATAG
>JBAIZL010000009.1:5687778-5762778 GCA_036971475.1 Prosapia bicincta
TGAGAAGCAATACATAAATATGTTTCACCGACATCTCACGAGAGAGAAGCAATACATAAATAAGTTTCACCGACATCTCACGAGTGAGAAGCAATACATAAATAAGTTTCACCGACATCTCACGAGTGAGAGGCAATACATAAATATGTTTCACCGACATCTCACGAGTGAGAAGCAATACATAAATAAGTTTCACCGATATCTCACGAGAGAGAAGCAATACATAAATAAGTTTCACCGACATCTCACGAGTGAGAAGCAATACATAAATAAGATTCACCTACATCTCACGAGTGAGAAGCAATACATAAATATGTTTCACCGACATCTCATGAGTGAGAAGCAATACATAAATAAGTTTCAGCGACATCTCACGAGTGAGAAGCAATACATAAAAAGGTTTCAGCGACATCTCACGAGAGAGAAGCAATACATAAATAAGTTTCAGCGACATCTCACGAGTAAGAAGCGATACTTAAATAAGTTTCACCGGCATCTCACGAGAGAGAAGCAATACATAAATAAGATTCACCTACATCTCACGAGTGAGAAGCAATATATAAATAAGTTTCAGCGACATCTCACGAGAGAGAAGCAATACATAAATAAGTTTCAGCGACATCTCACGAGTAAGAAGCAATACTTAAATAAGTTTCAACGACATCTCACGAAGCAATACATAAATAGAGAGAAGCAATATATAAATAAGTTTCAGCGACATCTCACGAGTGAGAAGCAATACATAAATATGTTTCACCGACATCTCACGAGAGAGAAGCATTACATAAATAAGTTTCACCGACATCTCACGAGTGAGAAGCAATACATAAATAAGTTTCACCGGCATCTCAGGAGTGAGAAGCATTACATAAATAAGTTTCACCGACATCTCACGAGTGAGAAGCAATACATAAATAAGTTTCACCGACATCTCACGAGTGAGAAGCAATACATAAATATGTTTCACCGACATCTCACGAGAGAGAAGCAATACATAAATAAGTTTCACCGACATCTCACGAGTGAGAAGCAATACATAAATATGTTTCACCGACATCTCACGAGAGAGAAGCATTACATAAATAAGTTTCACCGACATCTCACGAGTGAGAAGCAATACATAAATAAGTTTCACCGACATCTCACGAGTGAGAAGCAATACATAAATATGTTTCACCGACATCTCACGAGAGAGAAGCATTACATAAATAAGTTTCACCGACATCTCACGAGTGAGAAGCATTACATAAATATGTTTCACCGACATCTCACGAGAGAGAAGCATTACATAAATAAGTTTCACCGACATCTCACGAGTGAGAAGCAATACATAAATAAGTTTCACCGGCATCTCAGGAGTGAGAAGCAATACATAAATATGTTTCACCGACATCTCACGAGAGAGAAGCATTACATAAATAAGTTTCACCGACATCTCACGAGAGAGAAGCATTACATAAATAAGTTTCACCGACATCTCACGAGTGAGAAGCAATACATAAATAAGTTTCACCGACATTTCACTAGTGAGAAGCAATACAAAAATATGTTTCACCGACATCTCACGAGAGAGAAGCATTACATAAATAAGTTTCACCGACATCTCACGAGTGAGAAGCAATACATAAATAAGTTTCACCGGCATCTCAGGAGTGAGAAGCAATACATAAATATGTTTCACCGACATCTCACGAGAGAGAAGCATTACATAAATAAGTTTCACCGACATCTCACGAGAGAGAAGCATTACATAAATAAGTTTCACCGACATCTCACGAGTGAGAAGCAATACATAAATAAGTTTCACCGACATTTCACTAGTGAGAAGCAATACATAAATATGTTTCACCGACATCTCACGAGAGAGAAGCATTACATAAATAAGTTTCACCGACATCTCACGAGAGAGAAGCATTACATAAATATGTTTCACCGACATTTCACTAGTGAGAAGCAATACATAAATATGTTTCACCGACATCTCACGAGAGAGAAGCATTACATAAATAAGTTTCACCGACATCTCACGAGAGAGAAGCATTACATAAATAAGTTTCACCGACATCTCACGAGTGAGAAGCAATACATAAATATGTTTCACCGACATCTCACGAGAGAGAAGCAATACATAAATAAGTTTCACCGATATCTCACGAGAGAGAAGCAATACATAAATAAGTTTCACTGACATCTCACAAGAGAGAGGCAATACATAAATAAGTTTCACCGGCATCTCAGGAGTGAGAAGCAATACATAAATAAGTTTCACCGACATCTCACGAGAGAGAAGCAATACATAAATAAGTTTCACCGATATCTCACGAGAGAGAAGCAATACATAAATAAGTTTCACTGACATCTCACAAGAGAGAGGCAATACATAAATAAGTTTCACCGGCATCTCAGGAGTGAGAAGCAATACATAAATAAGTTTCACCGGCATCTCAGGAGTGAGAAGCAATACATAAATAAGTTTCACCGATATCTCACGAGAGAGAAGCAATACATAAATAAGTTTCACTGACATCTCACAAGAGAGAGGCAATACATAAATAAGTTTCACCGGCATCTCAGGAGTGAGAAGCAATACATAAATAAGTTTCACTGACATCTCACAAGAGAGAGGCAATACATAAATATGTTTCACCGACATCTCACGAGAGAGAAGCATTACATAAATAAGTTTCACCGACATCTCACGAGTGAGAAGCAATACATAAATAAGTTTCACCGGCATCTCAGGAGTGAGAAGCAATACATAAATATGTTTCACCGACATCTCACGATAGAGAAGCAATACATAAATAAGTTTCACCGATATCTCATGAGAGAGAAGCAATACGTAAATAAGTTTCACCGACATCTCACGAGTGAAAAGCAATACATAAATAAGTTTCACCGACATCTCACGAGTGAGAAGCAATACATAAATAAGTTTCACTGACATCTCACAAGAGAGAGGCAATACATAAATAAGTTTCACCGACATCTCACGAGTGAAAAGCAATACATAAATAAGTTTCACTGACATCTCACGAGAGAGAAGCAATACATAAATATGTTTCACCGACATCTCACGAGAGAGAAGCATTACATAAATAAGTTTCACCGACATCTCACGAGTGAGAAGCAATACATAAATAAGTTTCACCGGCATCTCAGGAGTGAGAAGCAATACATAAATATGTTTCACCGACATCTCACGATAGAGAAGCAATACATAAATAAGTTTCACCGATATCTCATGAGAGAGAAGCAATACGTAAATAAGTTTCACCGACATCTCACGAGTGAAAAGCAATACATAAATAAGTTTCACCGACATCTCACGAGTGAGAAGCAATACATAAATAAGTTTCACTGACATCTCACAAGAGAGAGGCAATACATAAATAAGTTTCACCGACATCTCACGAGTGAAAAGCAATACATAAATAAGTTTCACTGACATCTCACGAGAGAGAAGCAATACGTAAATAAGTTTCACCGACATCTCACGAGTGAGAAGCAATACATAAATTAGTTTCACTTTGCTTACTAACTCACAAGTTGCAGTAGTTAATCAAGTAACAAAATTGCAAATTTATAAAATGTCGAGAGATTTGCAAGAAAAGACATGTTGAGGTTTTGCTGCCTCCTTAGTGAGAGTTCGAATTATTTATAATTTGATCAAATTGAAGATGTTTCTAAGGATTCAATTCCTTCCTTTCGAATAAATGAGGAAAATTAATTCTAAAAGTTTTTTGGTAATGACGCTTTCACCTTTAGAACTAACGTAATTGGCTAAAGCTTAAAGAACTGGTGAAGTCAACAGTTTTTTTTCACTGGCCATAACCAAAATAACTATATGTTTCCAATTATTCTATTACATTTCTCAAAGAAGTTTTTTTTGCATTTAAAAAAAAAATAATGAGAATTGCATTTTTAATCTTCTATAATTTTAGATACGTTATAAAGTCATATTTGTCACTACACCTTATTCTATGGCGGTAATTTTGAGGAAATATTTTCAGATATTTGATGCCTTGAAGATAATGAGATCTTGTGTTTAACGTTCAACTACAGAATGATTAGGATCCTTTGCTTATGGATATGGCTTCACCCATTTCGATATAAATTCCTACATTTTTTAACCTACAAAGCGTCCTCACTTATACGTATGTATTTTAATGAATGAAACAGATGTATAAATCGCGCGATATTAGGCATGTATTATGATATAGGTAGGTATATGTTGCATAAATAAGTGGCAGTGTGAATGTTAGTGATAAGTGGATACATTATAGTTTAGTATAGTAGGAAGTAAGCAGCTATTAAAGAAAGAATGGAAATAGTATTCCAGGAAAAATAAGAGTTCGAGTGACAGAAACTGTATTATCTCTTTTCTATCAGTAATTTTTTACTATGATTGTATGTTGATTCTATTATATATATATATATATATATATATATAAATATATATCAATTTTAAATATATATTTAACTGGAACCTTCTTTTCAGATAATCTCACCTCAAACATAACCTTACGTTGAGTTCAGCAGATGCTCTATGCGTAGCTTCACCTTGTCAGTTTGCCACAGACGAGATGAAGATAAAGGCGAAATGGAAAGATTGGACCTCAGAATATTTAGTGCAAGGCGATATAATTATTCACTTCTTTCTCAATTTCACAATCACAGAGACTATTTATACCATGATTAATGTCAGGATTACAGTTTGAGAGAACTTTTTCATTTTGTTGCACAACAGACCTCCAGGAATTTTGTTCTTTTCGTAATTACAAAATTAAATATAAATTATACTGGTCTAGAGTTATTGGAATTACTTAAACCATTGCAATGGCATTAACGTTGAGAGATTGTTGTACACATTTTAAAAACTTTTGGAAATATGATACAAAATTTATTTTATTTTAGGGATATATTTTACCATGAATCAATCTAAATACAAATATGTTATTCGAACGTTTTAAGTGCAATAAAATTGCAAATCTTTATGTGCAACAATAGGCTTTTTAATTAAACATATAATATGGTAAACATCTAGGTCTAACAGACATTGAAGGCTTACAAACTGCTGCTCCAAGCGTGAAACTGACAAAGCTCAAGTTAATCATATTGCTCACGTCATTCAAGTTGAATAAGGTTTGCAACTAATTAAATATAATCCCCTCAGTGACGTCAGAAGAATTAATTCCATGCCGAGGCTTATAATTTCATCAGGATGTTTGCCCACAGTCTTTAGGAGGAATCCAGAATGTAGTGAATATTTGTAGAAGAGTATTTTATTAGGAACAAATAACTAATTTCTTGTAATACTTGATAAAGTAAACTCTTTGTAAAGGTATATAAGTGCAGTGCATAGTTGGAATTATATTAGCTTTAACAACTTTTAAAAATGATGAAGAAAAACAATCTTTTGATTATTTTATTCAGCTTTATGGGATGAATAAAAATAATAACATTGAAATTTAATAGTAACATTAATATTTATTGAGGAATAAACTAATATCATTGTGTCTTGTATTTAGTTATACAACTGATTTTGTTTCAGACTTGGACATTTATATGCTTTTGTTACTTAGAGTGAATTTCTGTTTTTTGTTTCTACTTGATTCTACATTGTCTTCTATCATCTCATGGTATTTGGCCTATATTATCCAAAGCATGTCAATTCCATGTAAAATAAATGGTAAACTTATATAAGAGTTATGCATAAATGGGATATATTATTCTTAATAACTTTAAAAAATACCGTAAGTATAAAGTTTCTTGATTTTTATTTTATATGCTTTGCGGGATAAATGGAAATAACCACGTAGGAATTTAGTAATACCAAATTTTTGTATTGAGGAATAAAATTAAATCACCGTTTTTGGATCTTTTCTATAAACTCATTTTGATTCCCATAAGGTCATTAATGTGCTACTGTTACTTATAGTTATAAATATAATTATTATATAATTATAATTATATATAGAATTTTGTAAAAATATTTTATTAGATAATTATTTTCCTGAAGATGCTGGTACTATTTTATCGGCGAAAAGCTTTGAATAAATATATTCATTAAAAGTATTCTTGTTTTTGAAATATTTTTAATTTATTAACTATATTACAAGAAAACATATCACCATATCTAATATATATAAATATATATATATATATATATATATATATATATATATTTTAAAACAACATAGGTTATTCAAATACAAGAATATATATTAATTTATATCCAAAGCGTTTCGTTGGTAAACAGTACCAACATCATTAGGAATGAAAATTAATTGAAAATAATTTTTATTCCTGATGATGTTGGTACTGTTTACCAACGAAAAGCTTTGGATATAAATTAATAAATATTCTTGTATTTGAATAACCTATGTTGTTTAAAATTACTAAACAAGAAAACGTGTTATATATATATATTTTTTTTATTGCTTCTACATTGTCTTATATTATTTAATGATTACACTGTTTTAATTGTCGGCCTGAAGAGTTTAATACTGAAGTGACTTGTAAAAATATCTCTTAGCAAGCCTTTCCATTACATACTCAATCTGTAAATACTTTTCTGTATCCTTTATGAAAGTTTGAATGTATGTAATGATTTGTTACTAAATTATCCAAAGAAAAATTAATTAAAAATTCTCCTAAAATCTCGCATTTGCAATTCCCTTACGTCTAATCCTTCACATTTCCTGAATGACTTTTATTTTCCTAAAGAACACGTGGAATGATCTACTATTACATCCTCAATTTTCCTTACACGAATAAATTCGTCGAATCATTCGCTATGGTTGTTGTTTGTTTTAATTGGCGTTTAATATGTTTGAAACTTCCAACATTTATGCGGGATATTTTCAGGAAGGGGATGGTGCATTTAGTGTCTTATAACTAATACGATTTCTGCATTGGTACTATTTCCTGCTTTTTGTGAAGGGGGACCTACCGTGGACTTTATCAAACCGCTCATTTAGGCTGAGCTCTTTGTAATGGATTACTGTTATTTACAAGACCTGTTTTCATAAATAAATATATTTCGTACAGGTTAATGATAAAAGATAAAAAGAGTTGTTAAAAAGTAGTTCATTCACAATATGAACTAAGGCAAGCTATAGGACGAGACCTTATAAGATATAGTTTGTAACTGTAACACTCAACTGTATAGATTATCATGCGCTAATGCAGCGAAAGTGTAACATAATTTATTAGATACTATTTACTAAATAATAAAATGTAATACATTAATACCGAGAAATATCCAATTTTAGGAAAATCCTAAAGCTTTTTTCCATATTAATAAAAAGTTATACAAAAACCAGTTCTACCAACACCGGCACCTTTTACTATTAATTGCAAAGCTAATCATTAGACAAATTGCAACTTAAAAATGTCACAAAGTATGTAGGGAAATGCCTTGTAAATTTCATTTGAACTCTTTTCGAGCGACGAATATATTATTATTTGATCAAGAGAAAGAATATTCTATTGAATTCAATTTCTCTTCCTAAATAACTGTGAAAAATTAAATCCCAGAATATGGGTACTACAGTCGCCTCCTTATTATGTCGTTTAAAGTGTCTTTATTGGACAAACCTAAAGAACGGTTTGCCAGAAAGATTGTGCGTAGACGCACCCATCATTACATTCATTTATTAAACTTCATTCTTGGAAAAGATGTTTATTATTATTATATTTCTTCAAAACTCTAATTTCATTCATTTGCAATAATATAATTCTTAACTTACTTTACTTTTATTTTAGTTTATTGCATTTCTTATTATATAGCTTTCGTCTGTATTCAAAAGAATTTGATCAGTTTTGTTATGAACAAATTATAAACTTGTGCGTCATACGTTGACTAGAAAATGATTACTTTTTAAACGACTAATAGATTCTGCTCCACCAATTCCACTAGGTTTGCTATGTTTTTTTTAAGAAACTTCCCATTAAGATGTAATTTGATAAACGATATTTTGATATAACGGTAAAACGCATGAAACATGTGAATTAAAAAGAAAGTGGAAACAACAGATCTTAACACGTATAATAAGAAGTGAGTAATAACACCACATTTATAGATATAGTACTGACAACGAAAATGATGTATGAAGAATCCTTGTCCATAGCTCTTTAAGGAAACTTTTTAGTGAAAATGTAGAATAAAATTATAATATATTTCGTAATAAATTACTGTATTACATGATGCAATGAGATACTATACAGAGATATGACAATAATTGTTAAGAGTCTTATAACAACTAATTCGAAGAATATTGATAATAAAGGCCTAACCTATTCAGCTAACGGTGGCGTGCACTTGGATCGCGAATAACTTGCTTCTTTTCATCTACCTATTATTGGAAGATATAGGAGCGCAAATAGAAGCGTTATTAT
Source organism: Prosapia bicincta (assembly GCA_036971475.1). Taxonomy (NCBI): domain Eukaryota; kingdom Metazoa; phylum Arthropoda; class Insecta; order Hemiptera; family Cercopidae; genus Prosapia; species Prosapia bicincta. Next base: position 5,696,182 of record JBAIZL010000009.1, read on the forward strand.
TACTATAATTGCTTTCCTGACTGTTTTTTGTACTTAATGTCTGACGGATTTTGGGGAGGTAGAACAAAATAAAAGCTGTTAAATTAAAATCTCTTGACTTGACAGAATAGTAAAAAAGAATAAATGATAGTTTGACCATAAATGAGCTTTATTTTATTGTAAAAATAGTATAAATATGTAGTATACGTATTGTAAAGGTTACACAAACTACATCTTGCATTGTAATTTTGTAAGCATGGTTAAAATTGAACGAGCCGTTTCGTGTTATCGTTCAACAACAAGAAATAACCACCCACCACCCAATAATTTCACCATTTGAATGTAAATTATTCGCTCATTGACAGTTCAATCTATTTTCCATTATAAATTTCCAAGTTTTCCTTCCATTGGTATATAGCTCTCTATGAACATAATAGAAACTAGATTTACTGTTCTGCGAACTGAATTGTAGCTTAAAAATTATTATAAAATAATTTTATTATAATAATATATATAGATAGTCTTTATGTCTCACGTGAAACGATAACATGATTTTGTAAAATCCATATAGCCTACGTTACTCAACATTTCATGTGCTTTCTTAACATCTCAATAATAAACAGATAACCTTTTTATTGTTTTCTATTACAACTCATACATTAATACTAACACAATGCACTAGTTTGTAACTTTGATACACACATTACATAATATTTGTTACTTCATGTTGTAGGTATATAATAATTTCGTGCCCGAATATTTAACAAGTTCATAAACATTATCACAATGCTATATAAAATAACAAAACAATGAGCCATAACTTTGCACTCACGCACAAACACGAATAAATCAATTGTAACAATTTCCAAAATAAAAACTTTAAAGTGAAACACCGTTTCATTTTCCGAATTTATCAATTTTCATATGTTTTGTCCAAAATCTTTTCCCAATTGTGTTATTTTAGATTTAAATGTAACTTATTGCGCTTTATTTTAAAGGTACCATCAGTTATTAAAATAATACTGTTCTAAGGATACAGTGTAAATAGTCATATGGTTCAGATCTACTCTATGCACTTTAATTTTAGAATTTCATCAATAGATACATTTATTTTATTGAATTTACTGTTTTTTGTTTAAAATTAAACAAGCAAATGAAAGATGGATTCAGGAAATTGGCGTTACTAACCTACTTTCAAATCAGTTTTTCCTTTTACATTTAACTTGCTAAGATTCCAGTTTTAAGCAGAACATCTTCCTTCGAACGTGACTAAAGTTTTAAAGGGTTAAAATTACATTTACGTCGGGGTGTGTAAGCGGGAGAAACACGTCATAAAGTAATTGACAAATGAAGTTTGATTGACATTTCAAAACGTGACCAAACTGTACAAAGTCGTATATCTATGAAAACGTACAGCTTTTTCCATATTATTTAAATTTTGTAGGTGTGATGTAATGGTTATAAACTTAAAATTTACGTCTATAGACATTTAACTAAATTATATATATTATGCATTTTAAATTTTTACAACTTTATTTTTTTTAGTGTTTAATACAGTTTACTATAACGAGTCGTATAATTGTATACGACATATATAACGCATCAAGCTATATTATTGCATTTTAATTTCCATGAATTAGGCTTATAAACAGTAGTTAGTGTTTAATTACTCTATTGGCCTAATTATAGTTAGTGGTATGCCTACCATAAACAAACATTATAGTAGGAAAATGTTTACTCCCAGTAAATAATAGTATAATTTATCGATTAACTAATTAAATCGGGAAATTATAGCAATAAAATACCCCATCTAACAGTTTTACAGTATCGTGTGAGAGTATAAATTCAACAAAATGACTCTATTCTTTGAATAAAAACAACAGTATCCCTGGAAAAGTTAACAAAGGAACAGAAATACACCAAAATTACATTTTATTAAACTTTAATAGTACAAGTCATTTTGCCAATAGAGTGTTAACTTTGACAAAAAAAATATCTGAAATACAAGAAAATACATTAAATATACAAGCTTTGCATTCAATTTAAATCCAAAATATTGGTGTTATGGTTCCTTTTTACCCATGGCTTATTTCAGAATTTACCTAAAATGGTAATTCCTGGTACTCAATCAATTCTCGATTTTATAGGTTAGGGAATGGCCATTCGCTCGCAACAAGTTATTGTTCCTCAACTTGTCATTTATGACCTGTGTTATCTAATTTTTTACAGAATTGTTCTGATAACCAAAATTCACAATTTATACTCTGGTTTCATACAAGCGATTATTATTTATCAATAAAAAGTGAAATAATTAACAAATAAATAAATATTGATATTTATTTATTTTACATTATGTCAAAGTAAACCCATTTCGGGATTTAAAAATGACCAATTTGCATATAACGAATGTGTGTGTAATACCCAAATTATTTTGCCAAGAGGAAACACAACTGCAACAGTTTCACAAGCATTTGAAGCAGTTATTGTTATATGTATGCCTATTTTTAAAAGCGAAGAGGTAGAAATGGTCTATTTCTATTTTAAAGGGAATGGCCATTCGCTCGCAACAAGTTATTGTTCGTCAACTTGCCATGTATAGCCTGTGATATCTAATTTCTACAGCATTGTCTGAGGATTAACATTCACAGTAAATGCTCTTGTTTTATACAAGTGATTGTTATTAATGAATAAAAACTCAAAAAAAATAATAAATATGTATATTACATTATCCCAAAATAAAAACAAGTTTCGACAATTTAAAGTGACCTCTTTACATAAACCACTGATTGTGTAACAATCAAATCCTATTGTCAAGAAGAAACACAACTACAACAGTTTCACATTCTGATTTGTGATTGAAAACGTAATAGACTGGAAACAAGATAACATTATATTGATATCCAAATTAAATTATATTAATAATTACCTAATTATTAACCTAATTTTAAATTATTTCATAAAATTGTATGTAACAAGCATTTGAAGCAGTTATTTATGCCTACTTCTAACCTTGTTTTTATCTAAAGCTACGAGACAGTATTTAATATTTCCCGACAGTAATACAGAGTAAATCTTTTATACCCACTACCCTCACACCTGATATAGCATGTAATTAATCATTTTGAAAATCTGGGCCCCTATCTCAAAGCATCCTATATTACTAGGATATATCAAATAATTGAAACTTTGTAGTAATAGTAACTAGCATGCACAGTTTCTCAACTATCAGTTTTAAAAGGCTTTTGATCGCTTTTAGGTTTATATATAGATAATAAAAAATTGTTTTTAATAATCGTATGAATAATTGTTGAAACCAATAATTGTCCGTGATTCACAAGCCAAACTACTTTGGAAGCATTTGAAAGCAGCTTTTGTTGTAAACCTAGGCAAAGAAAAAAGAAGCCAAGGACGCCTAGCCAGCAAAATACTCTGAAAGAACTTTACAGTAGAAAGCTGCCCATAAACGCTGCAAAATTGAAGGATCTAATACACTTAAAACAGTTCTTGACCAATCCCGACTCTCAAGCACTCTACGATTCACTGATTCCTGCCTCTCAGATGAACGAAGGAGAAAAAGACGACATCGAGTACGCAGACGATCAACCAATTGATAAACCTCAGTAACTGACGAAAACGATCAAAGTCCACGGGTCTTTTGTTTTCGAAAATTAATTTTCTAAGTTGGCTATGTTACAAGTGTTTTTTATGTCTGCTTATGTATAATAAATCATGTGCTACACCATAACAAGCTTTACACATTTTATTCACACCCTTTATAATGTATTTAATCGACTTAAAACTTAAAAAATGTAATACTGAAACTTTTGGTGCAGGGGACTACGATCGTTTTCCCCCGTGGCCATTCAATTGGTATTTTAAAGAGAGACACCCTAAAGCAAATCTAAAAATATTTATAGTTTATTGAAATTCATACTATGTAAAACAGGATTTTGAAATAAAACCAGACAAAAAAAATACTAAGAGGTTTTCGTATTGCAAATTTCTTTAAGCCACTACAGTGTCATCTAATAAACGTTTGAAATATTAATACGGCTGTTAAGTACAAAACTAAAGTGTCTGTATTAAACATTCGGGACGTTTATGTGCTGGATTTATACAATGAATTCCAAACAAAAGAATAATCAGACTCATATAATCAGTGTTCGTACATTATGTAAAAATAACAAATAAAAGTAGAGTTAAACACACCCATGAGACTAATTTTCAACCTAATCTCTTATACCGGGAAGTATTTCTAGATGCATGTAAGTAATAAAATCGTTCTATACCATGGCAAAATACACTTATCTTGTTTAACCTGATAAAACTAATATTTATCGCAAGAATTTTAGTGAAATTAAAATACTATTAATCACATCAATCATAGTTATGCAGAATAGTTTATAACTTTATAGAACTTTATATGACAGAAATACAACACTAGTGATTTGATGATAAAGAAATCCCCTTGTTTCACTTCCTTTGTTTCATATTTTGTAATGGAAATGTGGCGAAGCTTATTACGTATTTTATTATTACTTTTCGTGTTTTATTATCTTATTTCTAACCTCCTTTATTAAGGAATATTTCATTTCAATTATAAATAATAAAAATGAAATTTTCAAATATAAGGAATTATTAAACTCAATAAGGTTAAATTATTGTTTACCTAACCTTTTTTAATATTAGAGGATATTGTTTTTTCAGGAAAATTATTTGTATGTTCAAGTAACAAATAACTTACCATGGAATCAAAGTTCAACTGAGATGATTTCCCAAGGGTTATATATTTTGGCCAGAACCGGAAGTAAATCATTGACCTTCATCTATCAAGGTAGAAATGCTGTGAGCAATGCTTAGAGCCTGCAGAGGTAAAGTGAAGATTTATGTAAGAAATAAAACTTTTCTATACCATAGTAAACTTTTAAACTTAGTACACTTTTCTTGTTTAACATAATACAACTGTTATTTATTTATCGTAAGAATTTTAGTAAAACGTTATAATATTATTACTTATAACAATGATAGTTATGCTGAATAGTTTACTTTTTTGTAATTAGTTTCATAAGGCATCGATTCAAATAAAGAAAACTAGTGATTTAATGATAAATAAATCACCTTATTTTATTAATTTATTTTCTTATTTGGCAATTTAAATGTGCACCTTATTATAAATATTATTACTAACTTTTATGTCTTTTTATCTTATTTCTAACGTCATTTATTATGGAAATTTTTTATTTGGCCTTTCAAAGAATAGTTTTCATTTGTTGACGTCTGCATTATGTTTATGTAGCTGTGTTTGTATTACGGATCATTGGTTTATAATTTAGATATTTTGCACGCATTATGTCGTCCCGTAAAACGGAAACTAATGTCCGGAATTATTTAGCATAAAGCTGTTTATACAATTTTTCTATTTTTTTTTTTACACGACTAGTCCAACAGGAAGATGATTCCGATATAACGTAAAGACCCAATCAGTTCAACCTAGCATGAAGTCGTAACGTTCGACTTCGGCGTAAAATATTGCAACAAGTGACTACGGCACGAACCAGATGCAGGAAGAGTATTTGTCACCTGTTTCATTCAAACAATATACCGTTTTAATAAATGATACAATATTTTAGAAAACAGATTTAGGTTACACAGTTAATAATATAAATAGTCTGTTAACTTAAATGCCTATTGTTAAATCTATAGTTAATTATTTTATAGTCAGAACTTTTATGTTACTGCGAAATTTGATATTGAATTGTATAAATGGTTCACTTATAGCTCTACCTTGACGCTTTGCCTTAGACCGATTGAAGGTCGACGAAAGGATTGGTCCTCAGGATATTCCGCATGTTGCAGAAAACAACACAGATCGCAATACAATGGGTGCCGGGGCACTGTGACATCAGAGGAAACGAAAAAGCAGATAGTTTGGCCAAGCATGGCTGCTCCAGCCGATCCTCCCCCTCTCATACCGCAGTGTCTGTCGGAATATAAACAGCACTATCAGCGACTCCGTGAAACGGGACAGGAAACAAGCTGCTACAGGAAAGCAATGGGAAAAGATCATCCAATCAAGCATACCACTGGATCTTCCGAGAGGCGTAGCCGTGGCTTTTTTTAGGATGACCACTGGACATGACTACCTACAGAGACACCTGCATCGCATGAAAGTGGTAGACACACCAATCTGCCCACTCTGCTCCGACAATGAAGGCACGGCAGAGCATCTTACCACTTGTGACGGCCTGAAAGATATCTTTCACGTGGAGTCCAGGGAAGGACTCGCTACATTGTACTGGGAGGCACGGCGTCGGATGGCTGAGAGGCCAAGGACAGGCGTTGGCTGAAGTAAGAAGTAAGTAAGGATATTTAGCACAAACGCATACTAATTTCCACCCCTTCTAGATTCACGCAGGCTCTTTATACCATAATTAGTGTAAATATTATAGTTTTAGTAGAACTTTGTTACTTTGTAGCGCATCAGATCTCACGTAACTTAGGTTTATCATATTATAAAAAAGGAAAATTAAATATTAGTTACATTCGTGTATAGACCTTTGATTTATTCAAACCACTACAATGGAAATAAAGTTAGGAAAGCTGTTGTTCGAATTTCTAAAGCCCTTTATAAATGTGTTAGAAGTGTATTATAAATTAGCGATATATTTTACTATGTATCAGTCTAAGTAAAAATACATTGCTCGCCTATTTAAAGCTTCTAAAATAGTTGATTTCAATATGCAGACCATTATGTAAAACAATAGGAATTTTTTTAAACATATATGTTATATATGTAGGTCTAACAAACAACAAAATCAGGTTGAAGGTTTACGACCTGTTATTTCAAGGCGTGACACTGACAAAGCTTAAGTTAATCATATGGCTCACGTCATTCAAGTTGAATAAGGTTTGCAACTAATTAAACCTAATCCTCTCAGTGACGTCACTCCTTTCCTAGGCTTATAACTTCCTCAGTGTGTTTGCCCACAAACTTAAGGTGAATCCAGAACGTTTTGATTATTTGTAGAAGAGTATTTACTATCCAAAGTAAGTTAATTACTTGTAAGATATACAGTAAGCTTAATAAGTAAGCTCTATAAGTGCAATGTGTGATTAGAAATATGATAGTCTTATTAAATAAAAAAAAACTCATAATTCAGAAAAAAATACTGTCTTAATTGTATGGGCAAATAAATCAAATTTATGGGTTAAATAAAAATAGGAAAAACTAATTTACTAATAAAATAAAAGTTTTTCTAGAAATAAATTTATGTAAATGTTTTTGGTATTTAATTATAAAACTGATTTAATTTTTCACTAGGACATTCACATGTTTCTGCTACCTGTAGTATATTTTGTTTGTTGCTACTTGCTTCTACATTGCCTTCTATTATATAATGTTTGGACTTTTTTAATGGTTGACTTGAGGCGTTTGATACTACTATTTCAATGTCAATTTTCCGTACACGATTAAATTCGTCGTTGATGTTTGTTTAAATTTGCTAAACTTAGTTGGTAACATCCAATAATGATGATATTTTTCACGAAGGTTGTGTTGTCTGACTTGTCGCATAACTAACACGATTTCTGCAATTCTATTCGATTTCCTGCACTTTGTGAAGGTTGACTTTCCGCGGACTTTACCAAACTGCTAATTTAGTCTGAGTTCTTTGAAATCATGAGTTACCTTTCCTTCCAAGACACACTTCCATAAACATATAAGCCTGTATTTTGTACAGAGCAATATATTAGTATAATAAAGAAGTTTTTTTTCAAAAGAGGACAATCTTATTGCCATCATATTTGTTGGTTTCATGTTATGAACAAAATTGTAAGGCACATGAAATCAATATAATATTTTCACACCACCGTAGGAAAGCTAAATAACACAATTATGTTTCAAAATAAAATTTAGAAATCCCCCCCCCCTCTTCAATCACATTTTAACAAATAGCCTTCCTCGTGCCGTTGCCTATGCGCATACTTAGTATAGAGGCTATATCTGAAAACATAAATATTGAAAGCTTTACTTTATTTGTAGTTGTTTAAGATATAAGGGCTACCTTCGTAGCTGGATTCCTTGGAGTAAATCCGATCAGTCGAAGATGGATCTTTTGGTCACCACTAGCACTGACCTGTTCCTGTCTGGCCTCTTACGACACACACACTTTGTCTTCTCTTATTTTATTTGCCATTTCAATTTAAAAAGACCGGAAAAAGGAAGTACGTAGAGGACAGATGATTATAAACGGAGAACATAGTGTGCTACCCTCGATCGAACCATTAGCCACTACTTACGGTAATTAGAGCTGTTTGGCGCCAATACAAAAACACGTTACAATATAACACTCAAAATATAAACTAAGACAGACTATAAGACAACATTTTCAAACATAAAATTCATAACTATAACATTTAACTCTATAGGATTTCATGCGCTTATGCAGCTAAACTGTGCAATAAATTAATAATTACTATGACTCATCGGGTAACATGAAGTGAATGATTGTCATTTTTGTAGCTGCACGGTATGCATATACGGGTAAAATTATGTAAATATTAAAATGTAATTAATTTATCCCGTAAAGTTATAATTTAAATAAAATCCTAAAATCCTTTTCCATACTAATAAGAAGTTATACACAAACAAGTTCTACCAACATCGTATCCTTCAACTAATAATTGCAAAGCTACTCCGATAGACAAATTGCAACTTTAAAATGTCACAAAGATTGTAGCAAAAGACTTTTGAGAGTTCATTTGAACTCGTGTCGAGCGACCGAATAATTTATTATTTGATCAAGGGTAGAAGTTTTCTATTGATTTAAATTTCTCTCCTAAATAACAGTGAAAAATTAAATTCCAGAAGATGTTTATTAAAGTCGCCTCCTTCCTTTGCTCTTTACTGTGTTTAAAGTTATTGTTAAAGTTATTACTGTTGAAATTATTAAATAACTTTCTTTGGAATTATTATTACTAATATTATTAGCTTTTTGCTTTATGTTCAACATTCAATAAATTTGCAAAAATATAATTTTAATAGCTTAATTTTTTATTTTAGCTTATTACCAACCTTCTAGTTATAACATATTCTTCATCCCACTATTTTCAGGCCAGTTTGTTCAGTTTGCTACGAATAAAATAAAAATGAGTGCTTTATACTTTTACTATAAAATAATACTTTCATACTTCATACTTCATAATACGTCATTTCCACTAATATGTTTCTAATTTTTTTGTTGGATAGTACTTCCCAATATAATGTGTTTGGTATGTATAAACGATATTTTGATACAGCGGTAAAGCGCATGTGAAATGAAAGGGAAGTGGAAACAATATATCCTGATAAATATAAAAAGACGCAAGAAATCACGCAACATTTATAGATTTACCAGTGATAGGGAAAATGATGTCAGCTTGATCCTTCTTAGATTCTGACAAGGAAACTGAACAGTCATTATTTGTAAAATGTTAGGATAAAATTCAAATATATTACATAATAGAATACATAAGACAATGAGATGGTTTCCCGTGAAAATGAGTGTTAAATGAGACAGACTATATGTTGAACGTCCTATAAGAAGTAATTCGAGGATAATTGAAACTAAAGTCGTAATTTATTTAGCTAAAGTTGTGCACTTGAATTGCGAATAACGTCTTTCTAAGAGACCGGATATCTTGTAACGTTGCCTATTAGGAGCCATAGGATGGGAACTGGACATTATAATGATATTATGATTGCTTTCCAGACGATTTTGTAGAGGTCAAATTTGACGGATTTGGGGAGGTAGAAAAAAAAATTAAATACGGATGAAATCGAAACTTTTGACTTGACAGAATAGTAACAATAAGAAAAAAACAGGCTTAGAACATAATCGATTTTCTTTCAGCGAATAGTAAAAGCCACAAGAACTCCACTTTGCATTATAATTTTGTCAGCGTGGGTAAAGTCGAACGAGCCGTTTCGTATTGTCTTTCAACAACAAGGAATAACCACCGACCACCCAATAATTTCAACATTTGAATATAATGTATTCACTCATTGACAGTTCAATCTATTTTCCATTAATCAAAACTGCCAAGTTTTTATTCCATTGTTATACAGCTATCCTTGAACACAATAGAAACAAAACTAACAAACCGTATAGTGGTTAGAAACTTTTCTTAAATAATTCTTATATAATAATGTATACTTAAATTTTGAAAAATATTTTTTCTAGATAAAATGGTTATAGTATATATATATATATATATACACGACACTTTCATAAACAAGAATTTTCATTTTATTTTGCTTAATACATTGAAGCTTTTCGCTGATTGGCAGTATTATCAGCATTATCAAAACGTCCCAAGTACCTTATAGTTCTATTACTGCAACTCGACTGTTCATACAATCGTACTATGCTTAAAATATTAGTTATTCTTATTTTATCTGCTTCATTAAACAAACATCAGTAATCCATCTTTACTTTACTCTTTTATTCTTTAGATTTCATTGAATACGCTAACATAGTATTATGTTTAGACTTAATTTGTACTTGCTCCTCAATAAGTGAATGTTTAATATTATTTTTATATAATTCTAAATTCTCAATAATATTCATTCTTAAACCTTTTTGAGCAAAAATAATTAAAAAACATGACAAAAATAGATGTATGCTTACAGAAAGTTTTACCCAGTACAATTTTCATAAAACATAATTATCTATGGTATATCTTGAAATAATAAAAGTCTGTCTTATTGAAGAAACATAAGAATTTCTTTATTAAGTATTTGAACCCAGTTGATTATTTGGAGAATCTTCTGTGATGCTCATGACAGTCTACGAAATCACTGCACTATAAATTACTCAAAATTTTAACTATTATCGAAATTTAGTTTTTACTTTTCTTTCTCAAAGGATGTAAATACTCATGTAATGTAAATTTTAAAACGTTATGTATACTAGTTACAGCTTTGATAAGGGCAAAAAACAAGTGGCCGAAACGTTGCAAATATATCTAATATTTATTAACTTGTTAATTCACAACTGTATTTTCGTTGATTTTATAATGGGTTCACACAAACTTTATTTTCTGATGTAATATATACTGATATATTGCTATCATCTTATTTATAAATGTTGAAGTCTAAAATATAACAAATGTCGGAAACTTCTTCCATAATAACATTACTCCTACAGTATATATAGAATACATTTTTGTACAATTTAAAATAAATGTTTAATGTAAATAATAAGAATCGGCATAATAAGTTATATTATCCACTTTTCTCGTGTCCTTTAAATAAGTATATATAAATATTTATCGATCCATCTATATATATATATATATATATATATATATATATATATATATATATGAAGTTAATATATTACTATGTGAGTAATTTTATTCACCATTAATTGCAATAATTTTACCTTGAGTGATGAGGCACCTTTCGGTCAATTGACCATTGTCGAATCTGATGTTTTTCTGTTGTGGATGTTCGGTCTGTGAAGTTGGTGTTTGTTGACGTAACGCGCACTTTTTCTTGATCTGTGTGTATGATATTTCTATATAGTATGTCTTCTGTATATGTTGTTTGTAGATTCATTAAGTTGTTGTGTATGTTTTTATAAATGTGGTATTTTTCTAGTGAGTTTAGTTCTAGTGAGTTTAGACCGAAAGGTGCCTCATCACTCAAGGTAAAATTATTGCACTTAATGGTGGATAAAATTACTCACATAGTAATATATTAACTTCATAAAGTCAGTGCAACGAAAAAACATGGATAACGTTAAATATCAAGAATATATATATATATATATATATATATATATATATATATATATATATATATATATATATATATATAGTTGAACTTCTGTACATCGAAATCGAATATTAGATTGAAAAATTCGTTATGTAAAAGGATACGTTAAGGAAAAGTTGTCTTAAGAATACTCCAACCCGATCTTACTGGAGTATAGGATCCCGCGGGCTGTCACATGCACAACACTGATATCGTGGCCATTTGTAAGGTAATAGATCAACGTTAAGATGGGAGAGCGTTTTATAATGTTTCAGTTTTCAGTGTTTCAAGATTTATGTAACTGAAAATCTAAAAATGTTTCATCAAGGTGTTTCGAATGTTTCTTTTTCACCTGCGTATGAAATAGGCGTACAGTATGTTCTGTACTCTGTATATTATGACGACTAATCAACGATAATGAACAAATAGTGTATAATATATATATATATATATATATATATATATATATATATATATATATATATATATATATATATATATATATATATGTATATATTACTATATTATGTACTCTTGTGTAATTATAATAAAATAAAACAATTTACAAATTCAAGAATAACTATAAATTACTATATTATATACTCTTGTGTAATTATAATAAAATAAAACAATTTACAAATACAAGAATAATTTATTGAATTTACAATTCAAAGCTTTTCGTTGGCAAACAGTACCAACATCCTCAAAAATACCAAAGGACCAACATCCTCGTGGTTATATATATATATATATATATATTATTTTTAGTACTAAATTTTAATCACACTCATTATATTAATTTATTACTACCTTTATTAATTTAAGTACAGTATACACTCGAGACAAACTGTACATTACACTACACAAGTAGTAATCAGAGCATACATGTTATATGACACTCAAATAATAAAAAAAGTTGTATCACTCTTCTATTGTTAGAAAGTTTTACTTAAAACGTGAGTAAGGCTTACTACACTTTGGATAAAAATAAAACACCTACTTCAATGAGAGTTTCACGTTTACTCAGGCAGTCTAAAATGTTGCCTGGTACACCATATTTTATTAGAATCCTCGACTAAGCTTGTTATATTTCATTGTTTGCAGGGTTCTTCTCTCCAAGTTCATCATCTCAGTCATCCTCATAGTCGTCCTACGTTTCTTATAAATGTACATTTGTGTTTATCATCTGGACGCTTTCGATTATTTCTTCGTCGTGTCGACGATCGGAAACAACAACTTCTTGTCTTCTTCTACGCAAATAAATTATTGAAGAGGAACATTATCACCTACGTTTCTTATAAAAGTTTATTTGTGTTTATCATCTGGACGCTTTCGATTGTTTCTTCGTCGTGTCGACGATCGGAAACAACAACTTCTTGTCTTCTTCTACGCAAATAAATTATTGAAGAGGAACATTATCACCTACGTTTCTTATAAAAGTTTATTTGTGTTTATCATCTGGACGCTTTCGATTATTTCTTCGTCGTGTCGACGATCGGAAACAACAACTTCTTGTCTTCTTCTACGCAAATAAATTATTGAAGAGGAACATTATCACCTACGTTTCTTTTAAAAGTTTATTTGTGTTTATCATCTGGACGCTTTCGATGATTTCTTCGTCGTGTCGACGATAGGAAACAACAACTTCTTGTCTTCTTCTACGCAAATAAATTATTGAAGAGGAACATTATCACCTACGTTTTCCGAACGTTTCATTAGGAAAATCCTAATGCTTTTTATTAGCTTCATAATTTGCTACCCTCACCATTCCCTTCATATGTGTCAGAAATGAATCCAGCTTTGGTGAAACAATTAAAAACTTTGGTTTTCTGTACGTCATTTGTCCACGCTTTTGCCAATTCAGCAATCAGTCTTTTAGAATCACAATGTATTTGTTCAACTATTCTTTGAGCTTAGTTTGTGAGGTTATGTAAATACAACTAAAAGATATACACAAAACTCACAAATGAATCAATTAATAACCAATGACAAAGTCGTCATGATCTTATAAGAGCAACACTCACTGATGATGATGACTGACTTTGAAACGCGTCTGAGTAATTAATTTGGGAGTTTGGTAAACGTCTTTTACTTTTTTAACAATGCACTTGGTCACGGCTTTAATGATCTTCACGTTTGTCTCAATCTTTTTAAAAGTCTCACATCTTCAGATTCTTCATAGCTCCCTGATAGAACAATAACATAATTGCAGTTATTGTGGAAAGAAAACCACATTCAGATTGTGATTCAGGTTACTAAAAGGCGAATTGTAACACTTATTGGTTATTAAGGAAGGTGAAGTAACTTACACTTAAAAAAAAGGTAATATGGATAGAACTAAAAGATACAGCGAAGAAGATGTTAAATGAATTGTTGATCATGTAATCGCCTTTCCAAGACAAGAAAGCCACTATTAAAAAAGCAAGAGTGAAAAATAGTATTTTAGAAACCTAAGTTGGTCGCATGTACTTTTTTAACATTATGAAATTTAAATTCCCTAAGCTTTGTTTTCATCAGCCCTGCACTAAACACATATGATCTGCTTGAAGCTTCAATCAAGAACAACCCTACAGACTTCAGTCGTAAAAGTCACCTACAGTTACACCATTTTAAAGCAGAAAACGCAATAAAACACATATGGATAACGATCACAAACAATCGAAAATGCATAGTAATGATTTTAGTACGGTTATTATGGATCTTCAGTAAGTTTTATCGCTACCAGCCCACACACAGTAAGATGTAATACCCAAGGCAGCTGAGTGTTTGGTAGGCATGAGAGTCAAACTGACCGAGATGGAAATGAGATAGCTTCAGCTGTATTTAAAGGAATCCAGAGCAAAATTACGCCAAAGAAAAAGCTCAAATTCTGGAGCAATAACAAAAACCAAATGTTGTTGTACCTTTGCTTTATATATAGAGCTAAATATATATATATATATATATATATATATATATATATATATATATATATATATTTATGTGTGTGTGTGTGTGTGTGTTCTTTATTAATGTCCTCTTCTTTCTAGATACCACAATCAGTGAGTCTTATTACACCCATATTGATACCTTTTATAACAAATCATCGCTATTTTGAAGCATACAAAAACTAAATCTAGTAATTGAAATATCTTTATGCAATTGATTATTTTACAGCAGAAAAATATAAATACATTATATCACATAAGTATTAACAAACTTACAGAGACATATATGTAAACCGATTGTTTACTTCTAAACCTACTGTATACCTTCTGTCTAAACGCTTTTTGTTAAGGACTTTTAAATTAAGAATTGTTTTAATATGTCGCAATATATGATTAGGAATATTAATTAACTCTACAGAAGCTAGTATTCGCGTGCCAAAAGTATATAGACCAATGCGCCATGTGAATTTATTTTAATCTTAAAACATGTCAAACACGAAAACATCCTCTTTGAAATATTTATCAAAGAAGATTTAAATAAAACGTTTGCGGGTTGATGCATGAAACTGAAAAAGTTCAAGGCAATTAGATGGCTCAAGTCTTTCAAATTGAATAAAGCTTCCAATTAAATTAATGTAATGCCCTCAGTGACTTCCGCAGTTGTAATTTGTTCTGAGAATGTTAAATCACGGAGTTTATTAGTTTTAAAACGAACGTGTTTGTTATTAGGTTACGGTGTTTCATTAACTTCTAGTCAATCGTTTATTGTGTATTGTTGCAACTTTATACGTTTTTGACCATTTTACAATTTAAATGTGCTTTAATTACTTATTTTATTTTAAAAAAATTAAACCTCTGTTACAAATACGGTGAACTTTTCGATTCTCAAAAACGTTTGTTGATAATAAGTTTTTCTTTGAGAGAAGTTTGGTTTTGTTTTTATTGTGGAAATAGTACTTTTACTTTTGTTCCTCAACTCAATAACGTGAGTATCTAAGTTACGTCAGCTCCTATATTATAGTTTAACTGTAAGTGTTTTCATAATATTTCCTAATACACCATTTGTAAACATAGCTATATTATACACTTATCTATTACCAACTTCTGCTCTCTTTAAGAACTAACTAATAGGTTCTTAATAAAAGTTATGAGAAATTATATTTCCGTTTCTGTTTTCATCCATTTTATGTCACATAAGGTATTGTTATAAAATTGCAGTTCCTAAATATATATCAGTTACGTTGGACTATATCTCACGTTTTGTGTAATCTACATAATCAGATACTAAATTCAGTTGAGACAAATTTAATCTACAAAAGTAGATTCTTTACTTAAATCTGTTATCGAAAATTCCTAAAATTGCTTATCTTAATTCGCATGAGTTAAATTTAATTCAGTTTTAAAAATAGACAAATTCAAACTTAAGTTGAGAAAGAGAAACAAATACCGCGTTTGAAACTCACTGGAATCTCGAAGAAACTTCTATTGACTCGGTTCTCTAGGTCATGGGAGACTGTGTAGCTCCTATTCTACCTTCTTCTTATATTAAGTTACTCTCTAGCTTTTTGCCATAAATACTTTCCCCACAATAATCGCGTTAATTACTAACGTCCAGCAAATTCATTTATTATTTGTTTTCTCTTTCCTAAGACGAGTCCTATGTAGCACAACGGTTTTTAGGGTGAGCTGAGATGCCTGTCTGGATATTATAGTATTGTTGGAGGCAGACTAAGGAGGACGTTCCAACAGTGAAGGTCATTAAAGAATATGCTTGAAGAATAGAATCTATTACTGTATGAAGGAGTAATGGCCAAAGGATAGATGTTATGGTTAAGTAAATACTTCTAAACTAAACTGGTAAAACGTTTTATAAAGATATTTTCAGTTAGTAATTATTTATGTACTAATATCAGTGCGTATACAATTTTCGAAGGGATATGGACCAGAAATATATATAAATTAATTGTCCTTGTTTGAATTTGACACCATTTTATAGTTTAACTAAATTCAAATTAAGCAACAAATGAAGGTCTTATATTCAATTTGAAAAATATCAATACGGGCTGATAATTCTTTTACAGTATGAACAAGACATTTATTTGGCAACTAATTAAAAGAAACTCTCCATTTAGTAATGTAACACGCCACTCAATTTAATGTTAGGATTGAATACATTTTTATAAATCGACTAAATAAAATTGTCTACTAAATTGTATAGGATGATAGTAAGACAATAATTCAGCAATGTTGATTAAATGTTTTCCGCCCACAGTGAGGGCTATAAAGATAAAACACAGGTTATTTTACAGTTTCTAGTTCCCGTGAATAAATGGTTACACCTTTATCTCCATGCATAGTTGTTTTTATCGCTGTACTTTTGTATTTCATAAGTGTCTTTATTTCAAGATCACATAAAACGGTAATATAATCCAGTAGCTTTCTTATCTGAATAGATATTAGCTACAATGAAGATAAAAGAAAGGTAATAGAACAATTGCTCTTTCAGTAGAGCACAGACTTATAATTTTTAAAGAGCAAACAACTAATATTGAATGTCTTTTATAATAACATTATTATTATATAAAAAGGAAGACATCAGTACTGAAGATTTATTTAACGCAATTTGGTAATGTTATTGGTTTTCATAGTTTTCAATAAAAGTGCAATTACTTTTCAAGTAAAAAACTTAACAGTGAACTTACTACTGTGCAATTTTTTTGTTTATATTTAAATTATTGTTGTTTATATCAATTTCTCAAGTACCGATATTGTGGAAAACACCCTCAAAGACACGGAAAGAATATTGTGTATGTCTCAGAAATCCTTTAATTTGAAACATGAAAATGTTTTTGTAAGCATACCTTTTGTAAGATATAGTCTCCATCTTGTGTAGAGAACGCACAATAACAGGTAGCAAAGTTCAATTGTCAACATTCAAATTTTGTAGAGGTTAAAAATAATGTTTACTGCAATAAGTTTTACGTATTTATAGAATACGTTAAACAAGTTTAATTTGTTTAATTCTCATAATATTTGAATGAATTCTCAAACATATGTGAAAATCAAACATGGTGTTATTTTCCCCAGATAATCAAAATCGAACAAAAGAGATTGTTATGAAAGAGAGGAAAAAGAAATTAAAAAATATAAGTCAGAGAAATATTATCGTACTAAATAAAGATACAAATGACTTTATCAAAGACTGTAACATTCACTATAGCCGCTACTAATAGCCTAATACAGCTAAAACCCAAAATAAGCGGAATGTTCACTCTTATAGAACCCATGAAAATAGCGCAATCCTCAAACACGTTTTTTAGCAATCCTCAAATTTGGTTACTTTGTAATAATAAATAAATGCAAAATCTTTGTCATACATTTATAGTATATCACCTAAGTAGATGGCAAAACCACAGTTTCAGCCCAACAGGTGGTTTTGACGGAAAATACGTTACTTTTCCGTTAAAAACGGTTACATGAGGTATGAGGGGTTGGTTTCAGCGATTATTGGAGGGTGACGTGTATGGTACGAGGTCTGGAATGTGGGCGGTTGTGCGCGGTTGTGCGTGTGTGTATGTGGCAGGTGTTTTTTTTAGAAATACGTTAATTTTCCGTTAAAGACCGTTGGGTGAGGTAGTATGGGTTGGTTGGTGATATGGGTGTTGGCTGTTGTGTGATGTAATTAGAAGCCTGTTCGGACATGTTGGGGGGTAATGTAAAAACCGTTGTTTACCTAGAGAATGTGTGTATTATATTCTGTACCCAGTTCTTTGCTGGCCTATATTTTTACTATAGCGTCGCGTGTGTACGGTTGAAATCCGTTACGAGGTGATGGGATTATTTTCGCTATAAGTGTCTCAGTCGCAAAGACTGAACGGTGACTTCTCTGTTTGTTCTCCAGATCTTTACTGGTTAAAAAATGTAAAAGCATGTTAATTTATTGATATAGGTTCCTCGCTCATGAGCTAATGTGTTTACACATCGTTGTGCTAGCGATTGTTTGTTGTAACAGGTATTTGGCCTGAATAAATTGTTTTTAAAAACCTACCTCTAGAGAATGACGTCATTTTGACATGTGTTTTTGTAAAGGAACGTGTGTATTATATCTCGTACCCAGTTCGTTGCTGAGTGTGACGTAATTAGAAGCATGTTCGGACATGTTGGGGGGTAATGTAAAAACCGTTGTTTACCTAGAGAATGTTTGTATTATATTCTGTACCCAGTTCGTTGCTGACCTATATTTTTACTATAACATCGCGTGTGTGTACGGTTGAAGTATTTTTTTTAAAACCGTTGAAATCCGTTACGAGGTGGTGGGATTATTTTAAATGTGTCAGTCGCAAAGACTGAACGGTGACTTCTCTGTTTGTTCTCCAGATCTTTACTGGTTAAAAAATGTAAAAGCATGTTAATTTATTGATATAGGTTCCTCGCTCGTGAGCTAATGTGTTTACATATCGTTATGCTAGCGATTGTTTGTTGTAACAGGTATTTGGCCTGAATAAATTGTTTTTAAAAACCTACCTAAGGCTTTAGTTACTAGGAAGACCTCATTGGCAGCAGATATACTTCGTGCAGAATGTAAAATCTGTCTATCAGAAGTTCAAGTGGTTTATTTACCCTGCAGACACGTTATTGCTTGTTTGCTTTGCGGATTAGCCTGCAAAACTTGCGGAATTTGCAGAGAAACTGTTGACTCTTTTATGAGAATTTATCTTTCCTAACATTTGTAATAATTTTTTGTTTAACAACAATATTTCTTTTTAAAGTTCAAGTGGTTTATTTACCCTGCAGACACGTTATTGCTTGTTTGCTTTGCGGATTAGCCTGCAAAACTTGCGGAATTTGCAGAGAAACTGTTGACTCTTTTATGAGAATTTATCTTTCCTAACATTTGTAATAATTTTTTGTTTAACAACAATATTTCTTTTTAATAGTATAATTATTGTAACTTATTATTTAAAAAATATATAAATATTATGTCTTGTAGAAAAAATGTAATTTTGTGTTTGCTTTGGCCAAGCTTAAGTCATTTTACACCTTTGCTCAACTAAAAAATCCTCTATTTTATTAATATTCAAACATCAAACAATACACACACACACACACACACACACACACACACACACACACACACACACACACACACACACAAGTGTTGGGGGATACCGGCTTGACAGCCAGATGTTGAGGCCAGCTGCGAGTTGGGAAACAGTATATAACATGTGGCGACTTGTTATCCTATAGCAATAAAATCATGAGCGTCGGTAAGGCAACAATTGTACAACAGGTTGAAATTTCCGACTTCGTGTCGTTGCTGCGCATTGGGGTAGCATACGACATGTGGAAGGAAGACTATAAAAAAGTGGAAATTTCTCTTTCGGTGTTGAGGTCTAAACGAAAACTCACCGCTAGGGAAAGAGCCATTGTAGAGAATTGCAAGAGCCTTCCTTGTCAGGAGGTTATAGACCTCCTTCGCTCTCCCAAAAAGCCGGTACTATTGTTGACTTTCTACCGACAACCAAAGTGAGCGTGATGGGTCTGCATAGACCCTAGAGAAAACAGCCCTATAGTGTAAAACACAGTCTTATACTATAGGGCTGTTTTCTCTACATTAAAATTTCATTTTAGCTATAGTGAATACTTGTGCGACAAGTATTACACTATAATTTTAAAGTCACGCGTGACTTTATAATTATATTGTAATATTTGTTGACCGTCACCTACGCTGACCGAGTGTTCTAATAGTGAACATACGTCAGAGCACCAGAGTAACGAGTGAACGGATTCTACTAGGTCTTACACGTTTATATAGAGCAAATAGCATTCTTTGTTTAGCGCGCAATATTTACATCTGTCGATTCTAAAATGAGCTCTGTTTTTCATGGTTGTTATATGCTACGTTCTCCCACAGTGTCGGGATTAGGTTAGAAACATATTTAAACAAATTAACATATGAACAGGGTAAATAGTTGACGATAACTATCAAATTATGTATGTAATTTCATATTTTTTAAAAATATATTTTTTTAATAAAATTATAAATAAACAAAACCTCTTGAGCAACATTTTTTTTATATCCTTATGTGCATTTCGATTGTTAAGCAATAATCTTTAAAGGAAATTACTAAATGCTTAATATTTGTAGTAATTTCCTCTGAAAACGATTGATTTGCAATCTAAACGTACATCAGGAGATTATCGGAGTTCTAGACATTAATGCAAGACAAGGTGGATGCTATCTTCTTAGGTAAAGGGATATAACTACTTCCACCATACTCTTAATTTTTACCTAATGTCCATCCAGACCCCGTGTTCGGTTATTTTCAAAACAATCTCCTGCATACATTCCCTGGCTACGTTTTCCAGGTCTGATGCAAAAGTAATTTTTCTGTTCCTAGTTATAAACGTTCTCTGAGATATTTCTCCTTCCACATTTACAAATTCGGACTCCATCACAAGTCCAAACTTTATAAAATTTAAACGAATGAGCTCCTCTTACAACAGCTCCACTACAACATCGCTCGCTTCAATTATGTAATCGTCCAAATAGAGTTCTCTCACGTTCAATAGTTGAGTAAAGAAGGTATTAGGGGAGGTGGAAGGAATTGAAGTGTTCCAAATCACAAATTGAAGTAACTCTGCGGGGGAATTGAACTTATAATAAGTAACTCTGCGGGTTACTTGAACTTATAATAATTATTTTTTTTTTCGGGGAGGAGGTACAGAATGTATTAAACTTTAATCCAAGCTTTGGAAAATGTGTGAAGCATTTCCTTCCAGCTAAGAACTGGGTCAAGCTCGTTTAAATATTTAAAATTTTTTCCCCTTAAAACTATGGGAAAGAATAGGAAGGAGTGACTCTAAGCAGAATGTACTGAATATCCTCCTTGTAACACTCTGCACAAAGGGATCCCTAGGCGCTCTACTAGACTGGAACGCAATTCGCCACGTCACCAGAAATTAGGTTAGAAACATATTTAAACAAATTAACATATGAACAGGGTAAAGAGTTGACCATAACTATCAAATTATGTATGTAATTTCATATTTTAAAAAATATTTTTTAATAAATTTAGAAATAAACAAAACCTCTTGAGCAACAATTTTTTTTTATATCCTTATGTGCATTTCGATTGTTAAGCAATCATCTTTTAAAGGAAAATTACTAAATGCTTAATATTTTGTAGTAATTTCCTCTGAAAACGATTGATTTGCAATCTAAAACGTACATCAGGACATTATACTGAAAATTGTGGTTGGTTAAGAAATGGAGAGCAATTTCTCTTTCAAGCAGCTGTTTGAATCATATGTTATGTAAAATCTATAGATCAGAAGAAGTTGGTGTTCTATTTGCCCCCTGCAGACACGTTCTTGGTTGTATTTGTAAAGAGACTGTGGGCTCTCTGTTATGAGAATTTATCTTTCTTAACATTTGTGATAATTTTTGTGTGTAACAACATTATTATTCTTTTTAATAATATAATTATTGTAACTTATAATTTCTAAAAAAAGAAAAAAATATATATTATGTCTTGTAGAAAAAAAATGTAGTTTTGCGTTTGCTTTGACTAAACCTAATATTGTTTTTTTTATTGCTCTATAACTCCTGTACAGCTCTTTGATAATTGGAAATGTAATTTTTTGAAGTTATCTTTTACTTGCTTTGACCCATTTGTCATATAACTTTCAAGCTCAAATTTTGTATGTAGAGAAAATAGCCCTATATATTGTATAGAAACTGTTTCCAGTTTATACAGTATCTGGCTTTTTTCTCTGGGGAGGGGGTTTTCCTCCCTCACTTTGGCTTCATGTAAAATGTGTACAATTAACACCGGACTTTTGTATGAATCTAATATATTTTCGGCTAAAGCATCACAAGGAAGCTTACTACAATTTTCTATCACTTCCATATCCTCTTGTGTCAGTGGGTGTTCGGATGAGTTCACCGAAATTGAAAACTCAACAGTGTCATACTTTTAACGTCTTAGCTCGATGCCTTGTATAACAAAGGGTATTTGATCGACGTGGGATATCACCAGCTTATAAATGATTGTAGCTTTACCCAGTTTCATGATTCAAATGCTAATGTATACGTAAACGCTGATCGTTAAATACTTTTAATTTGGTAGTGGTTAATATAACCTGTTTTAATTGAATTTTAAAAACTTTCAAGGTTAAAATTTCTTAGAGAAATATCTTACAGTATACTCATTCTGTTTTCATTCTTTATATATTATATATGGGGGGGGGGCACGGTTCATGAACGGTTCAATTGAAGCGCTTCATTTGAAAGACTCAGTGAACCGCGGTTTTTTTAAAAGAATTGCCTTTCACCGGTTCTCTTCTGAAGCGCTTCAGTAAGATTCAGTTAATCACGGTTCTATGAGAAAGAATTGTCTTTCATCTGTTCTTTCGGTTCTGAAGCGCTTCAGTAAGAACCAAAGAAAGGAGTGAACCTATGGTTCAGTCAGTCAGTGAGCCAGTCTTCTCTTGTGGTTCGTCATGCTAATATGTAACATACAAACCGAATTCGTACTGTTTCAATTCGGCAAATATTTTACTGTAGTTTATTATTTCGACAAATGAGAAATTATTTCCAGCCTCATTTGATTGAAAATTCAATCAACTCTTTAAAGTGTTACTATTTGGAAGTAACTTTAACAAAAACTAAGAAAAAATAATTTTTTTCTAAAAGAAAATCTCACGTTAGAAAAATTTTGATATAATTTGTAAATTTTTAATTTAGACAACAATTTTTGGTATAGTAATATGTTAAATTGTTTAGTAACTTGATAAGCAATGTGGTTCTTCTAAATCATACCAGGGTTAGATAAAAATTTATAATTATATTTTTAATAACACAAATCATCAAAGTTGTATTGTTTCAACACAAAAAATAGATTTTGCTATTGTTACTAAGATCCTCTACAAATTGAGATTAAGAAATTTGCACATATAGATTAATTATTTAATATAAAATGATAATTAATATTATGACTATCGTAACACCGACATTATTTTATATAATGTTCCACCGAGCGATCGAAAACGTTCTGTCTCAGTAAGTTTTAACAAATTTACAAAACTCAAAGTTCGCATAGTCATAAACTATTGTTTAAGTGATTAATAAGATTCGCCGAACGTAATGGAGTACAAAATTCAATAATTATTTTTATTATTAACTTATAAATTAAAATTTGTGTGTGTGTGATCACATACATAATCATTAATTACAAGAATATAAATTAATATCACGCAAGTTATAAATTAATATTACCGGAATAAACACATATTTACTATAGTACTATGTTGCTAAATAATACAATAAGTGTGGTTATGTTTATAAAGCCACACCTAGTCAATATTTACGTTTGATTCATCCGTTTTTTGTTTATAATGTATTCTTCAATAACATTTTTTGAAAATGTTAGTTGAGAGCCATTTGGCCAAGTATTACTCACAATTTAACAAAATGGTCAGTTTGTACTGTTTTATCTATATTGCTACAATGTGGTTATCATTAAAATAACCTTACAGGCTGAGTTCGAACAATAGTACGTTCGTAAATTGGTTGGAATAATAGCAGTTTAATAGGGTGTACAACACATTACATCTGTCGTACATATAGTACCACCATCTGCTATAAATTCATTACACCTAGTTTTACACAAGCTTGGAAAACATACAACACCTTTCAATATCACCTGCTAGTCGGTGTATATATATAACAAAACGTTCCATCTCTTTACTTGTATTTCAACTCTTGAAACCGAGAAGTACTCCACGGCATTATGTCTATCTTAAGAACTTTATTAAAGAAGCAAGTTAAAGATAATATAAAATTGCGGGAAATATTTGATTACTTTAAAATACCTGATGTTGTAACCCCTATAAATGAAGTAAAAGATTATGATATTCAAAAAATTTGTGAAAAATTCAAAATGCCAAAACTGCTGTCACCAATAAGAAATATATCTCGGCCAACGGAATTAATGAAAAATGACTGTAAAACTATTAAAATAAAGATAAATAAATTAAAAACTAATTCAAAATATTTTTATAACAAAACATTGATTAAAAAAAAAATTGTATTTTTAGAATTGAATAATGAAGATGGAAAAAAATTTATATTAAGAATGCCTACTAAAACAAACTTGCCAAAAAGAATTACAAAAAGACACTATTTAACGAAAATATTTAAAAACCAACAACCGTTTTGGGATGTGATATAAATAAAAACCTTCTCCTTTCCTAACAAAAAAAAAAAAAAAAAAAAAAAAAAAAAAAATAACTTTAAAAAAACAGAATTAAAAAAAAAATGTAATACATTGTCATATTTGCCATGAATCTTTGGCTTAATTTTTGTTTGACTGTATTTTTTTATAAATCTAATACAAACAATTTTTATTTATTTTAAAATGTTAAATAATCTAAGTCCTATTGTTATTTAGTTTTAAAACTTGTCATATTTACATTATTCATTATTGGTGTCTGAAATGTAAAAATAAGACTGTTGTTGTATATATCGGGGGGGGGGGGTCTCAATATGTCAAGGGAGTATTAGACACAAAGTGATTTTTCCAAAAGCATGTAAGTATAAAGCGAATTTCTTTTTTCAGTTGGTTTCCACACCACATTAAGTTTAAATATATATATGTATTGACCTGTTATACACAATAATACATATATATAAATCTACTAAGCTGTACAACTGAATGGCGCGTTAAGAGTTTTTTTTTGTGGAACTCTTTCCCCAGTAGGCCTATAAACCACAATGAACAGTAACATTGAATTAAAAATTTTATCCCCCCCCCCCAATAAATAAGACAAATTTTAAACAACATATGAATAAATATATAAGTTATATTTTACAATGTACTTACCAAATTTGATTATTAGCTCATGGCTACTCATGCTTTCCTCGTAATATTCCATATGAACCTAATCTATTATGGATAGTGTTTGTTACTGGGTGACTCTATACATTCCTTCCAGGGTAACACAAACAATTATTTCAATTTTATATGCCCACATAAGACTCCTCAATAGATTGGATGGTAGGTACGTAACGCTTCTGACCATTTCATGCATCACTGAGCTATAACTAATGTGATCATTTTCCACGAGTTCAACTTTCACTAAAACACTAGAATACATAAGCCGGAAGGATTCTACGCTGTTAGAAATCGTTCTTAATTCCGAAACATTACGCACTATTCTTTCAAAGTAAATGTAAGCATAAGTATTAGGTTCCATTGCGAGACAATTGTGTAGTAATACAAGCACATCATTTTCTCGTGTATATATAGAAAGATACTGTAAAAAACAAAAGATACTTAGCATATAAACTTTACTTGTTCACCTGTGTACCGGTATGCAGACATATTACCGTTTTAAGCTTACTTGATCACCCGCAGATATATTTTTCCAGACATGTTTCAATAGGGGCAGTCAATGCCCGCTTTCCAACCTGGTTCATATCCATATTTTTCTGCAGCTATTCTTAGTAAATATTTAGCGGTATACGTAATTTTTAAGTGCGTGAGCGCTTGTGTGAATGAATACGCAAGCGCATTCTTTAAAATATATATGTATTTAATATTAGTTTTGTATTTTAAAGTGTGTAATATTTTGTTCACTGTGACATGCTCGACTGCACACAGCTATTCATTGCAAATGTACCTATTTTAACAATTTATATATACCATTTTTCCGTAACTAATTCATAATAAAATAATTTTTTCAACATTTATATGTTATATAAAACGTTGTGTGTGTGTATATATGTTACATATAAAATTATCAATCGTTAATAAAATACTTTTTATTCATCCACTCTAGTCTAAATACATTGATTTAAACTTGTACTAGATGACACTTCACGGTAATAGTTTTTTTGGAACTTACGTATTATACTGAGACCAGTAATATATACAGTATATAGGTAGGTACGTAGTAATGTATAAAATTACAACCACATCTATCCTGAATGGATAATTCATAGGTATATTCATTTTTAGATGTAATACAATGGGATGTTGCTACTGCGCGCGCGCGCACACACACACACACACACACACACACACACACACACACACACACACACACACACGCGCACACACACACACACACACACACACACACACACTTCTACATGTCTAAAACGAGTTAACATAATAAAAACTTTTCTCTCTTTAACTTATCCATAGTGAGTTGTTCTGAGATGCAGTAAACATATTCCATACAACGTTCCGCTCAGTTAATTTATACACTCTTGACATTTCCTAATAAAACCACTAGAGCACAGGAGACATGTGGACCCGCAGTTTTGAGTTGAACAAACTTGACCTTGCCTAATATGGTATAGCAGCTTTTGAACCATGACAAGTTTCTGTATCGGCTTTAGGTAGCAATGTCCGCCAGCATGTCCATGCAATGCGTTCAGCAAGCGGTGTATGTTACTTTTTTTGTGACGTGTTAGTTTTTCGTGTTAGTTTAGTGTGTTTTTAAATGTTAAAATTTTGAATCTAAATGTATTTATTTACAGCGTTTCACTTCTGTTAACATTATTATAATGTTTATTACTCGTTGGTAAGTAAACAGAATAATTTTTTAATTTTTTTAAATTTACAAATATTTACCTATATTAATTGTAATATAGCCTATATATAAAAACTCTTTTTCCTCTGAAAAATAAAAAACATAATTTTTCACCTGTATTAAATATGATTTTTGTGTTCAAATATATGAAATCTTTTAAAAATAATAATGTAATAGTTTTTTTTACATAATTTTGTAGGAAATTTCTGCATATAATAATTTAGGTAAGATTTTTTCTGATATCGTTAAGACAAGTAGGCGTGCACAATATCTATATAAAACTAAATACAAAATCGTATAAAACAATTGCGTGTAGATATGGCATTTAAAACTCAAAAAATCTATTGTAAAATAGTATTGCTGTCTCTGCGTGATATTATAGCTTTGGAAAGGCTACAATACCACATCTTTTTATTGTATATAGGTTTTTAACATATGTAATTATTGCACACAATATTTCGTATTTACTAATAATTATAGAATACTGCATTCAACGTATTGGCTTAAACATGCCTTTACTAATTCTAAAAAACGTTTTAATCAGCAGGATATTAAATCCTAATAATTATTTATTAATAGGAGAATAAATCCTGAAATTTCGTTTTTTTTGTGAAGGAAGGAACCGTTTTCCATTGTTACCGCTAAACTTTATTCTTCCTTTTGCATTCATAAATGTCGGAACTAACACAAAGGATGTCAATTATATAACAGATATTGGACTGTTTCTAACCTGTTTCTTTCCATAAGCTGAAAATTATATTTTTATACTAGTTCAAATAATTATTTATTTATATATTTATATATTTATTTTATTATATAAAAAAATATATAATACATATAATACATATATTATTTATTTATATATTTATTTTATTATATAAAAAATATATAATATTAATTGCTATATTTTTAATAAATAACATTTTTATTTAATTTTAAATCGTTAACAATTTGTGCTAAAAATTAACAAATTACTTTCGGAAAACTACATTAAAAATATATATACTTAATATTTATTCATTTATTCTGAAATGCAATATATGTTCAACTTTAAGTATACTTTCCTGTTCTCAAGTACGGCTCCCTTAAAAAACATTAATGAGTTGCACAGTTATAAATCATTTGAAACCCTTTCAATATTAGAGGAATAGATCCTTAAAATTCTACGCTAATTTCATTCTACTATTAAAAGTAAAAACTAAAATTTCTCCATTAAAAGACGTATACGAATGTTAAATTTGCAAAGTATCGAAGTGCTTCAATAATTTGTAAACTAAATATATGTCCAATAATGTTTAGCTCGTTATAACTTTACCGCTGCACACTAAATGTTATGCTTTTTCATAAAAGAACTATAAATTGAATAAGCTATGCAAATTTAGTTAACTAGTTTTTTTATTTTAATATTTAAATATAAACGAACCGAAATAAAAAATATTATAAAAATTAGAACCTTTATTTAAAAATCAGTTACTTTGTACACTGTAAAAGTCTGCCGCAGAAACTTAACAACCAGTTCTATAAAGACAAAACCTGTCTCGTTCTTTGCCCTATGTCAACAACCAGCAGGTGTGACAAACAGGTGACTTTGAAAACTGAACGTTTCTCCGCTTATGTGGGGACGCGTTTATGTAGAAGTGCGAGCTTGTAACATGACCTCCTCTTGACTACAGGATTAAATGAAAAAACCCACAATATATACAAAGTAAGATTTTTGTTATATTAAATTATATAATTGCATATCATTTATTATTTAATTATTGTTACAGCAATAAAAGAGTAGCCGTATTGAGCGCATGACTGTAAAATCAAGTGTCTTAACTAGCGTTTATTTTTAATTGTTTATTTTTAACACTGATTTCATTATTATAATTCTTTTAGTAGAAAAAGTTACTATATCTATTCACAAGTAAATTAAGGTATGCCTGTTTTTGTGTATTAACTTATAAATTATATTATATAACATCTGAAACTAGACAAATGTAACCCACATACGTTTAATTCTGACTTTTTGGAACGTTATAAAAAATATTCTCTAAATTTGTTGAAATCAGATGTTGTACTCGTAATTTTCTGCATCGATAATAATTCTAAAAATAATTACCAATATTTTAATCAAATCTATCCTGACTGAATACTTTGTGCTGTTTTAATTACAGAACCACACGGCACATGTATTTCATGAGTAAATAAATATAATTGCTACTCGTTTGGAAAATAATATATATTTAATATAGCTTTTTATATTCTTAAGGACGTTTTTTTATTTATCTAACAAACAAAAATATTCACAGTTGATAAAAACTAGTTCTTTTGACTTAATCTAAGCGCAAGATGTCATTTTTTTCCCTACAAGTTACTACGAGTTATACTCTTAACGTTTTTATATAATTTATTTAATTATTCAACTTCTTTTTAAGGAAAAGCTTATTAAATTTTTATTAATAAGGGAAATTAGTTTATGTAATTCAACAATAGGACACCTATTTCTGATAATATTAGCAACAAAACATTACTAGACCCTGGATATTAACTTTGTGTAAATTACACTAGGTTTAAAATTGAACCTGGTCGTTACGTTATTATAAGCCATACAAATATAAACATAGTACTCTATGTACAAATAATATTGTTTAGTATAAGATCTTTCATTATGAGTTACCAGGAATTAAAAAAAAGTAATATAGAAAAAAATGAGTTTTTTAAATTAAATTCCTACTAAAACCGATGAAGAAAAATTTTATTATATATTTATTGTTAAAATTATCATAACAGTTAATATATAAATAAATATGTATATAAAAAAAATAATATTTTCTCCCTCTGTACAGTATATGGTGTTTTTTTGTATATTATTTTTGTTTGTTACTATTTAATTAGTTTCTTTTTTCGTTTCTAATTTATGAAACTGATAGTGCTCTATAACGTATCATTTTATTATTCATCTCTTGTAATGCTTCATTATTGCAATGAACGTTTTTTCTTATAATTTTATATACCTATTTAAGTAATCGCTTTCCTACAATTCCGCTAGCTCGTGTGTATGTGCTCGTGTGTGCGCGTACGCGCGCGCATGTTTGTGTGTGTTTGTTTTGAAATACAATGCAATTACGTTAGGATTAATAAAACTCAGACTGACAGGTGTTAAGACAGGTGTTGTGGGGGACTGGTAAAACTAGGTTTGATGAACTCAGAGGGGGGCAGGTGTTGCACTGCATGTAGGTATTAGCTGTATATATAAACGAGCAAAACGTTTAGAGACTGTTCACTTCTATGCATGACTTTATAGAGTGAATACTATGTTCTTGTTAGCTTTTAAGATATTTCAATGTTTTAATATATTTTTTATTCCCTTGTATTTTATATAGGTTACTTTGGTTTTATGCTTTGTAAAGAAGGTATGCACCCAGAGATAAAGGTTTTTTGCGGTTCAAAATAAGTACCCATGCTTGAAACCCAAAAAATCTGCGAAAATATCGTCAGTTGTATATTGTTCGCATATCTTGGTCATATCTTATTTCCAAAGCATTTAATTTGAGATAACATCTCTGTATTGTGAGTTTTTGTTAGCTTGTTAAGAAATACAAATATAATATATTTTTTATTCCCTTGTATTTTATATAGGTTACTTTGGTTTTATGCTTTGTAAAGAAGGTATGCACCCAGAGATAAAGGTTTTTTGCGGTTCAAAATAAGTACCCATGCTTGAAACCCAAAAAATCTGCGAAAATATCGTCATTTGTATATTGTTCGCATATCTTGGTCATATCTTATTTCCAAAGCATATAATTTGAGATAACATCTCTGTATTGTGAGTTTTTGTTAGCTTGTTAAGAAATACAAATATAATATATGTTTATTCTCTTGTTGTATTTTATATAGCTCACTTTGGTTTTTACATTATATTGTATTATTTAATTTTTTTGTGCATGTTAGACTAAATGTTTAGATGTATTTTGTGGTTGCATGTTAAATTTTATTTTTATAATTGTATTATTTAATTTTTTTGTGCATGTTAGACTAAATGTTTAGATGTATTTTGTAGTTGCATGTTAAATTTTATTTTTATAATTATAGCATAAACACAGCATGTTTTTCAGGTTAAAATAATTATATATGTATTTCTTCCAGGTTTAGATAAATAATACCAATATTTATTCTTGTTTCAGCACGTTTTTCAGGTTAAAATAATTATATCTTTATTTATTTCAGGTTTTATATAAATAATACCAAATTTATTTAATAACATTTTTTTATTGTTTATTTTCAGGTAAAATAATATATGTTTCTTACTTCCAGGTTTACATCATTAATATCCCTAATACTCCTTCCTCTTTCACGCATGCTAAGGCTATCTCCGGATAGTTTGTCTAGGGGCAACCCTGGTAAAGCGTGTTGTCCTGGACATCATAGTTTCTGTTCACTGGGAGCTTGATATCCAACCCTCACCCCCGCCCACCTTTTTGTCTTTTCCCCGAGGTGAGTAAACGTAGCGGATGATTGGCGAGATGAATTTCGCGTCATTCGTTGCATCACCCGGCTTCCAATAGTCATATAGCAAGAACGAATTCAGCGTATGTCTATTATTCACTTACACCCCAATCCCTCTAGGTTGCCGTTGGTCTATTCGGCTGGTGACGTGACGAATTGCGTTCCAGTCTAGTAGAGCGCCTAGGGATCCCTTTGTGCAGAGTGTTACAAGGAGGATATTCAGTACATTCTGCTTAGAGTCACTCCTTCCTATTCTTTCCCATAGTTTTAAGGAAAAAATTTTTTTAATATTTAAACGACCTTGACCCAGTTTCTAGCTGGAAGAAAATGCTTCACACATTTTCCAAAGCTTGGATTAAAGTAAGAATACACACAAATTTAAATTTATAAGTTATTATAAAATAATTATTGAATTTTGTAGTCCATTACACTGACCATTTTGATAAAATAAGATTTTGTGAGTAATACTTGGCCAAATGGCTCTCAACTAACATTTTCAAAAAATGTTATTGAAGAATACATTATAAACAAAAAACGGATGAATCAAACGTAAATATTGACTAGGTGTGGCTTTATAAACATAACCACACTTATTGTATTATTTAGCAACATAGTACTATAGTAAATATGTGTTTATTCCGGTAATATTAATTTATAACTTGCGTGATATTAATTTATATTCTTGTAATTAATGATTATGTATGTGATCACACACACACAAATTTTAATTTATAAGTTAATAATAAAAATAATTATTGAATTTTGTACTCCATTACGTTCGGCGAATCTTATTAATCACTTAAACAATAGTTTATGACTATGCGAACTTTGAGTTTTGTAAATTTGTTAAAACTTACTGAGACAGAACGTTTTCGATCGCTCGGTGGAACATTATATAAAATAATGTCGGTGTTACGATAGTCATAATATTAATTATCATTTTATATTAAATAATTAATCTATATGTGCAAATTTCTTAATCTCAATTTGTAGAGGATCTTAGTAACAATAGCAAAATCTATTTTTTGTGTTGAAACAATACAACTTTGATGATTTGTGTTATTAAAAATATAATTATAAATTTTTATCTAACCCTGGTATGATTTAGAAGAACCACATTGCTTATCAAGTTACTAAACAATTTAACATATTACTATACCAAAAATTGTTGTCTAAATTAAAAATTTACAAATTATATCAAAATTTTTCTAACGTGAGATTTTCTTTTAGAAAAAAATTATTTTTTCTTAGTTTTTGTTAAAGTTACTTCCAAATAGTAACACTTTAAAGAGTTGATTGAATTTTCAATCAAATGAGGCTGGAAATAATTTCTCATTTGTCGAAATAATAAACTACAGTAAAATATTTGCCGAATTGAAACAGTACGAATTCGGTTTGTATGTTACATATTAGCATGACGAACCACAAGAGAAGACTGGCTCACTGACTGACTGAACCATAGGTTCACTCCTTTCTTTGGTTCTTACTGAAGCGCTTCAGAACCGAAAGAACAGATGAAAGACAATTCTTTCTCATAGAACCGTGATTAACTGAATCTTACTGAAGCGCTTCAGAAGAGAACCGGTGAAAGGCAATTCTTTTAAAAAAACCGCGGTTCACTGAGTCTTTCAAATGAAGCGCTTCAATTGAACCGTTCATGAACCGTGCCCCCCCCCCATATATAATATATAAAGAATGAAAACAGAATGAGTATACTGTAAGATATTTCTCTAAGAAATTTTAACCTTGAAAGTTTTTAAAATTCAATTAAAACAGGTTATATTAACCACTACCAAATTAAAAGTATTTAACGATCAGCGTTTACGTATACATTAGCATTTGAATCATGAAACTGGGTAAAGCTACAATCATTTATAAGCTGGTGATATCCCACGTCGATCAAATACCCTTTGTTATACAAGGCATCGAGCTAAGACGTTAAAAGTATGACACTGTTGAGTTTTCAATTTCGGTGAACTCATCCGAACACCCACTGACACAAGAGGATATGGAAGTGATAGAAAATTGTAGTAAGCTTCCTTGTGATGCTTTAGCCGAAAATATATTAGATTCATACAAAAGTCCGGTGTTAATTGTACACATTTTACATGAAGCCAAAGTGAGGGAGGAAAACCCCCTCCCCAGAGAAAAAAGCCAGATACTGTATAAACTGGAAACAGTTTCTATACAATATATAGGGCTATTTTCTCTACATACAAAATTTGAGCTTGAAAGTTATATGACAAATGGGTCAAAGCAAGTAAAAGATAACTTCAAAAAATTACATTTCCAATTATCAAAGAGCTGTACAGGAGTTATAGAGCAATAAAAAAAACAATATTAGGTTTAGTCAAAGCAAACGCAAAACTACATTTTTTTTCTACAAGACATAATATATATTTTTTTCTTTTTTTAGAAATTATAAGTTACAATAATTATATTATTAAAAAGAATAATAATGTTGTTACACACAAAAATTATCACAAATGTTAAGAAAGATAAATTCTCATAACAGAGAGCCCACAGTCTCTTTACAAATACAACCAAGAACGTGTCTGCAGGGGGCAAATAGAACACCAACTTCTTCTGATCTATAGATTTTACATAACATATGATTCAAACAGCTGCTTGAAAGAGAAATTGCTCTCCATTTCTTAACCAACCACAATTTTCAGTATAATGTCCTGATGTACGTTTTAGATTGCAAATCAATCGTTTTCAGAGGAAATTACTACAAAATATTAAGCATTTAGTAATTTTCCTTTAAAAGATGATTGCTTAACAATCGAAATGCACATAAGGATATAAAAAAAAATTGTTGCTCAAGAGGTTTTGTTTATTTCTAAATTTATTAAAAAATATTTTTTAAAATATGAAATTACATACATAATTTGATAGTTATGGTCAACTCTTTACCCTGTTCATATGTTAATTTGTTTAAATATGTTTCTAACCTAATTTCTGGTGACGTGGCGAATTGCGTTCCAGTCTAGTAGAGCGCCTAGGGATCCCTTTGTGCAGAGTGTTACAAGGAGGATATTCAGTACATTCTGCTTAGAGTCACTCCTTCCTATTCTTTCCCATAGTTTTAAGGGGAAAAAATTTTAAATATTTAAACGAGCTTGACCCAGTTCTTAGCTGGAAGGAAATGCTTCACACATTTTCCAAAGCTTGGATTAAAGTTTAATACATTCTGTACCTCCTCCCCGAAAAAAAAAATAATTATTATAAGTTCAAGTAACCCGCAGAGTTACTTATTATAAGTTCAATTCCCCCGCAGAGTTACTTCAATTTGTGATTTGGAACACTTCAATTCCTTCCACCTCCCCTAATACCTTCTTTACTCAACTATTGAACGTGAGAGAACTCTATTTGGACGATTACATAATTGAAGCGAGCGATGTTGTAGTGGAGCTGTTGTAAGAGGAGCTCATTCGTTTAAATTTTATAAAGTTTGGACTTGTGATGGAGTCCGAATTTGTAAATGTGGAAGGAGAAATATCTCAGAGAACGTTTATAACTAGGAACAGAAAAATTACTTTTGCATCAGACCTGGAAAACGTAGCCAGGGAATGTATGCAGGAGATTGTTTTGAAAATAACCGAACACGGGGTCTGGATGGACATTAGGTAAAAATTAAGAGTATGGTGGAAGTAGTTATATCCCTTTACCTAAGAAGATAGCATCCACCTTGTCTTGCATTAATGTCTAGAACTCCGATAATCTCCTGATGTACGTTTAGATTGCAAATCAATCGTTTTCAGAGGAAATTACTACAAATATTAAGCATTTAGTAATTTCCTTTAAAGATTATTGCTTAACAATCGAAATGCACATAAGGATATAAAAAAAATGTTGCTCAAGAGGTTTTGTTTATTTATAATTTTATTAAAAAAATATATTTTTAAAAAATATGAAATTACATACATAATTTGATAGTTATCGTCAACTATTTACCCTGTTCATATGTTAATTTGTTTAAATATGTTTCTAACCTAATCCCGACACTGTGGGAGAACGTAGCATATAACAACCATGAAAAACAGAGCTCATTTTAGAATCGACAGATGTAAATATTGCGCGCTAAACAAAGAATGCTATTTGCTCTATATAAACGTGTAAGACCTAGTAGAATCCGTTCACTCGTTACTCTGGTGCTCTGACGTATGTTCACTATTAGAACACTCGGTCAGCGTAGGTGACGGTCAACAAATATTACAATATAATTATAAAGTCACGCGTGACTTTAAAATTATAGTGTAATACTTGTCGCACAAGTATTCACTATAGCTAAAATGAAATTTTAATGTAGAGAAAACAGCCCTATAGTATAAGACTGTGTTTTACACTATAGGGCTGTTTTCTCTAGGGTCTATGCAGACCCATCACGCTCACTTTGGTTGTCGGTAGAAAGTCAACAATAGTACCGGCTTTTTGGGAGAGCGAAGGAGGTCTATAACCTCCTGACAAGGAAGGCTCTTGCAATTCTCTACAATGGCTCTTTCCCTAGCGGTGAGTTTTCGTTTAGACCTCAACACCGAAAGAGAAATTTCCACTTTTTTATAGTCTTCCTTCCACATGTCGTATGCTACCCCAATGCGCAGCAACGACACGAAGTCGGAAATTTCAACCTGTTGTACAATTGTTGCCTTACCGACGCTCATGATTTTATTGCTATAGGATAACAAGTCGCCACATGTTATATACTGTTTCCCAACTCGCAGCTGGCCTCAACATCTGGCTGTCAAGCCGGTATCCCCCAACACTTGTGTGTGTGTGTGTGTGTGTGTGTGTGTGTGTGTGTGTGTGTGTGTGTGTGTGTGTGTGTATTGTTTGATGTTTGAATATTAATAAAATAGAGGATTTTTTAGTTGAGCAAAGGTGTAAAATGACTTAAGCTTGGCCAAAGCAAACACAAAATTACATTTTTTCTACAAGACATAATATTTATATATTTTTTAAATAATAAGTTACAATAATTATACTATTAAAAAGAAATATTGTTGTTAAACAAAAAATTATTACAAATGTTAGGAAAGATAAATTCTCATAAAAGAGTCAACAGTTTCTCTGCAAATTCCGCAAGTTTTGCAGGCTAATCCGCAAAGCAAACAAGCAATAACGTGTCTGCAGGGTAAATAAACCACTTGAACTTTAAAAAGAAATATTGTTGTTAAACAAAAAATTATTACAAATGTTAGGAAAGATAAATTCTCATAAAAGAGTCAACAGTTTCTCTGCAAATTCCGCAAGTTTTGCAGGCTAATCCGCAAAGCAAACAAGCAATAACGTGTCTGCAGGGTAAATAAACCACTTGAACTTCTGATAGACAGATTTTACATTCTGCACGAAGTATATCTGCTGCCAATGAGGTCTTCCTAGTAACTAAAGCCTTAGGTAGGTTTTTAAAAACAATTTATTCAGGCCAAATACCTGTTACAACAAACAATCGCTAGCATAACGATATGTAAACACATTAGCTCACGAGCGAGGAACCTATATCAATAAATTAACATGCTTTTACATTTTTTAACCAGTAAAGATCTGGAGAACAAACAGAGAAGTCACCGTTCAGTCTTTGCGACTGACACATTTAAAATAATCCCACCACCTCGTAACGGATTTCAACGGTTTTAAAAAAAATACTTCAACCGTACACACACGCGATGTTATAGTAAAAATATAGGTCAGCAACGAACTGGGTACAGAATATAATACAAACATTCTCTAGGTAAACAACGGTTTTTACATTACCCCCCAACATGTCCGAACATGCTTCTAATTACGTCACACTCAGCAACGAACTGGGTACGAGATATAATACACACGTTCCTTTACAAAAACACATGTCAAAATGACGTCATTCTCTAGAGGTAGGTTTTTAAAAACAATTTATTCAGGCCAAATACCTGTTACAACAAACAATCGCTAGCACAACGATGTGTAAACACATTAGCTCACGAGCGAGGAACCTATATCAATAAATTAACATGCTTTTACATTTTTTAACCAGTAAAGATCTGGAGAACAAACAGAGAAGTCACCGTTCAGTCTTTGCGACTGACACATTTTTATAGCGAAAATAATCCCATCACCTCGTAACGGATTTCAACCGTACACACGCGACGCTATAGTAAAAATATAGGCCAGCAAAGAACTGGGTACAGAATATAATACACACATTCTCTAGGTAAACAACGGTTTTTACATTACCCCCCAACATGTCCGAACAGGCTTCTAATTACATCACACAACAGCCAACACCCATATCACCAACCAACCCATACTACCTCACCTAACGGTCTTTAACGGAAAATTAACGTATTTCTAAAAAAAACACCTGCCACATACACACACGCACAACCGCGCACAACCGCCCACATTCCAGACCTCGTACCATACACGTCACCCTCCAATAATCGCTGAAACCAACCCCTCATACCTCATGTAACCGTTTTTAACGGAAAAGTAACGTATTTTCCGTCAAAACCACCTGTTGGGCTGAAACTGTGGTTTTGCCATCTACTCACCTAGATATCTATACTTGTATACATATCATCTACACACATTACTCAATTAATTAATTTACCTCGTGCAATATTATCCATTCACAGTAACCCAAGACATATAATCCTCGCATTTAGCATCTCTATATATTAATACATGGGATTTTCAGACTTACATATTTTAGTACCATATGGTATTAGTTTAGAATATAATAAGGACAACATGCTAACGATAAAGTCAATATAGACGCTCCCAAACGGCAAATAAACTTCGTCTCTAAGCTACCTACTGAAGCTGAGTCTCCAAGAGGGCTGGTGAACTTGTACACCTGCCCTTTTTGTTCCACTACACTCCATATAGAACTTGTCTTTAGTGTCATTTGGAATATCTTTTTTTTTTTTTTTAAATAATTCTAATATACATCCTATTTGTAAGGATATGCATCTTAAAACTTATTAATGTCTTTTACCTTATAAAGTAAGTAGGCCTAATATGAACAAATTGTTAACAGTAAATTTTTACTGAGGTCAAGAAAGAAAAACTTTATCATTGTTTTCTTTTTTCCAGTTGTTCTGTTTATTTTATTCATTTCATTCATTTTGAACCTTACAACGCTATTAATGATAATGTGGGGTAACCATGGCAATAGTTTAAGGTTGTACAATGGAGGTTTCGACGACAACCAGATGGGGGCAAAAACAAACTCATATACATCTTTGAGAAGTACATTTCTAGCTATGGGAATGTTGGCTCAGTGCCAAAGCGATAGACTTCGAAAATTACAGTATTCTGTCCGAATCCGACCTAGACCCACCAACTTTTTTTTATAATTTTTAGATTGAATAAATATTTGAAAAAAAGTATTAACGTCAATTGTCATCCACTATTTATTAAAAAAAAATGTGGTTGAACTTGATTGGATGAATAAAAACGAATTTTATTTCCGATTGAAAATTTGCACAACTTATACATCAGGAAAGTGTGAGCTAATAGAAGGAGTAACAATATATACAAATTTAATACTCATTTCATATTTGTATTCACACATAAATATTATGAATATTTATTCACTAATGGGACTCGTAAAAAACGACCTAATGAAAGGAAACACTAAATTTACAAGCTTGGAATTTCTGTCGACATTTTGACCACATTATTACGTCATGTTTTATTCAAGGATTAAAAATAAAACTATTGTAACGTTTTTGCTCTACTACATATATATATATATATATATATATATATATATATATATATATATATAGAGAGAGAGAGAGAGAGAGAGAGGTGTCACACAAAGTAAGTAAATAGTTGTATTACTCAAGAATATTTTACAACATTTTAAAATATATAGTTTGTACAAATTCCCTTCGGTATTTTAAATTACAATAATATGCACACTACATGTATTTCTGATATCGATAGATTGTTAAATCAGAGCAATATTTGTAACAATATATCACGACTGGTTTGATAACTAACATTACTCGGCAGTTTTACATATTTTAATCAGTATTGCAGTGATTATATTTTATTACAAATAAAGAAGGTAATACAAAAAAATAACATTTACCAGAAGAGGTATACTTAGAAATAACATATACTTATATAATTTGAAATTATTTTACATGAATTTTCAAATTCAAGTTGTCATTTCAAATATTTAAACTTTTACTGAATTACTAACAAACAAGAATAGCCTATCAAAATAAACTTCTGTTCATCTTTGGTATAACAAGATACGTACATTTTACAATGTAGGCAGGAAGACTTTGTTGATTGTGTCATACGCCCAACCAAGCCCATACCAATCCAATACACATTCGAAGAAAATCCTAACTAGAATGTACATAAAACGAATGGTTCATCAGCTATTGTACGCAAGCGTGAAACATGTGTCATTTCAAAAATACAATTTATTTTCATATTCTAAGTAAGTAAGAAATAACTTCCAATGAGAGCAACTGGTATGAAATATGTTGGAGATCCGTTTTTGTGAAACAATAAATTCCACTTTAACGTTTTCGGATTTATTTTTAAAAATACGGCTGTAAATATGTCAAGTTCTGTATATGTAGTTCTTTACACGTAAATTTTATTGAGACATTAGAGCCTCTGTGTACATTTGCTTAAAAATCTTCTGTATTCCCAAAGTAATAGTTTAGTATCCCTAATATTAGTTTTGTACAATATATTGAAAAGCTCCATGTTATGCAATTACAAAAAAAAAATGTACAAACTTATTACAA
The DNA here is from genome assembly GCA_036971475.1 of Prosapia bicincta. Classification (NCBI taxonomy): domain Eukaryota; kingdom Metazoa; phylum Arthropoda; class Insecta; order Hemiptera; family Cercopidae; genus Prosapia; species Prosapia bicincta. The sequence continues at coordinate 5,736,735 of JBAIZL010000009.1, forward strand.
AAATTCATCAAACCACTACATTGCAAAGGATTTACACTAGGGAAAAATGGTTCAGGATACATAAATACGCGACTTAAGTACCACGTGATTGTATACAAATACAATACCATAGTGTGGACAGATTACAATACATCAATATGGAAGTACAAAAGCCCAGCTTCCTTGGTAAACATTTTATAACCGTCGATAGATTTTAGATAGTTTTCTTTGTATCTATCTGATTTATAACAAATTAATATAATAGTAGAACCGAACTATTGAGAAGGAAATCAAGTTGATTGTTGTTTGTTGGAAATTCTAATCAACATATACAACGCATTGCGTGGAAGGAGCTGACGCGCATTCTTATCTTTTTTAATTGCATAGAATTAGAAAACAAAAAAAACGAAAAACTTATAACCTTGTGTATCGTCTGTATACTTGTATATATCAATAGGTAAATTTTAATAACTATTCAATTTACATTTTATTTTGTTAAGAAGCAAGAGTGTGTATTCTGTACGTTGTTGAGTGAAATATTATTATTTTTATAAATTAAAGAACCTTTGAACTTAGGTTATGCTACACTTTATGCAAAAATGAGGTCGCGTTTTATTCGTCTGAATTTAAAGTGAATATTCTACTTAATTTTATTACTTAGAAATTCTTTATGATAAAGAAAGAAAGAACAATTACATTTCTATATGATAATATATTAAAAAACTAGAAAAATGCGCCTAGTTCACGAAGCGCAAGCATAGAGGAGTCTGAGTGAAGGATCTAAACCATGAATATCAGCCCTAATCTCAGACACTAATCATAAAGCAAACCTTTGTACTTTCTTGTTGGGAATAGTAAACTTATACTCAGTATAATCTATCAAATCGGAGTGCGAGCCTTTTTTGATAGATGTAGGCGAATCATGTATTTCCGGTCTGATCAAAATGTATAAGTTGCACTCCTGGGAAATTATCTGATGTAAGGTTGAATTTCATTTGCATTTCAAATACTGTCTTACAGCAAAAAGGTACTACTACTATTAGGACTAAAATGAACTGTCTAATGAAATGAAATTTTAAATAGTTATTAACGTGCACTTGAGCAATGATTAATATATATATATATATATATATATATATATATATATATATATATATATATATATATATATTTCAAATTTATTTTTGTCATTATTTTTAAGGTGATTTCCATTTTTTTGTATTAAGGCTTCATAACGATTTATAGCCGAATATAGTCATCTATACATCGATATAAGCTTAAACGTTTCATTATTGAATGGAAAGATATATAATAATTATTATGGTATATAAAAAAATAAGCAGTTATTCTTATTAAATTATGAATTCATAGATGTATTTCAGTACAGTTACGTGATGTGTTACAGTGTAGAGATGTGTTACATTCATACGCAGCAGTAATTAGCTTTCTTGTACTCTGCTACGGTCTCTGCATAAGACTTCCTCCATTTTGTGTGAAAAATTATATTTAATCCTCTTGATTACAGTATTTTTATAAATATTTTTTGAAAATTTCATGCTGAAGTTTATTAACACATACAGCTGAAGTTTATTAACACATACAGCTGAAGTTTATTAACACATACAGTTGAAGTTTATTAACACATACAGCTGAAGTTTATTAACACATACAGCTGAAGTTTATTAACACATGCAGCTGAAGTTTATTAACACATGCAGCTGAAGTTTATTAACACATGCAGCTGAAGTTTATTAACACATACAGTTGAAGTTTATTAACACATACAGTTGAAGTTTATTAACACATACAGCTGAAGTTTATTAACACATACAGCTGAAGTTTATTAACACATGCAGCTGAAGTTTATTAACACATACAGCTGAAGTTTATTAACACATACAGCTGAAGTTTATTAACACATACAGTTGAAGTTTATTAACACATACAGCTGAAGTTTATTAACACATACAGCTGAAGTTTATTAACACATACAGTTGAAGTTTATTAACACATACAGCTGAAGTTTATTAACACATGCAGCTGAAGTTTATTAACACATGCTGCTGAAGTTTATTAACACATACAGCTGAAGTTTATTAACACATACAGCTGAAGTTTATTAACACATACAGTTGAAGTTTATTAACACATACAGCTGAAGTTTATTAACACATACAGCTGAAGTTTATTAACACATGCAGCTGAAGTTTATTAACACATGCAGCTGAAGTTTATTAACACATGCAGCTGAAGTTTATTAACACATACAGTTGAAGTTTATTAACACATACAGCTGAAGTTTATTAACACATACAGTCTCTAATTGACTCTTTCAGGGAAAAATGTTTTATTACTAATATTCAAATAAAGTGATAGTTTTATTTTACTAAACAAATGTCTTAAACAATCTTATAACATGGCCTCTAATCCGAAAATGCTTTTAAAGAAGTTTTTCCTCGGAAAAAAGCCCAAAAGGTTATATGTAATCGAGTTTTTTTTAAAAATAAAGTTCATCTTCTCTGACATGACTTATTCTTTGACAGATTTAGGTTGGCGATGGCACAGGGTTCGACTATAGGCCGGGAACGGTCGTAAAAAATTTTTCCTTGCGCCGGTCGATTGGTTGGTCGTGGGCCGGAAAATCGCGCTCGTTAAAAGATTGTAGGTACCAAGGGTCGCTTAGGTAGAATCGTGTCGCAACCCCCCCCCCCAACACACACATTCACACTCCTACGGACGTTTACCCTTTCCACCTTACACCCATTCTCTTCTATTATCATACTTCCAGCCCGTTAATCGTCCTCTTTACTATGATGATAACAAACTCTTGTGCGCAGGAACTTCACGTCAAGGAACGGTTTATCCCTTGAATTTGAACTCTAGTCCGATAGCTCAAGGAATAAACTTCTCAGGAGACCATCTTCTGAATTTGTAACAAAAAACAATTAGCCTCTTATAAGCCTCTTTATTTTCTGAGAGATACTTCTGACCTAAAGACTGTAATTTGACACTCAGTGAAATTTACTTTATAAAAAATCAAATTAAAAAAAAAAAAAAATAGGAAATAATCTTTTTATTTATTGTTCACCTAATTATCTAATTAATTATTTATTTTGATTTACAAGAATTATTCTATTTACTATACGGCCAAAACTCTTTTCATCTTTATCATTTTCGTGTTATTACAAGTAGTAATTACCATTATATATATGGCCTAAGCCTAGTCTAATTTCTTAATCCATTAATTATTTCTGTATACTATCAGCAAATTATATAAATTTAGGAGCCTTCTTCTCACAATTTACATAACCCCTTCAAAAAATGTATAACTCATTTCATACTAATGATTATTTACTTTCCAAACGATTACCGCCTTAATATTTCCAAGGGCTCCTTCCTATTTTTAGAATAAACTATCTACTTTGAATTTGTCTTAGGCATTAGTTTACACTTTCTACTCTCATACTATGAAACTTTCAAAGCCTAATGGTTCACTACATATTATTATATCTTTTATATTTCCATTAAATAATTTTAATTTATTTCTAATATATGTTACCTAAATTAAATCAAAAGTATGTAAGTTTGGGAAATATTTATAAACAACGTTTTTTAAATAACAGATCAGCTTTTGATTTACATATTGAAACTTATTTTTTAACCACAGTTATAATCATATTGTTCTTTATATAATTATTGAGAGTGTATACCATTTATTAGGAAATTAAGTCATATTGAACATTTTCATTCAATTATATAATCTTTCTTAATTTAATCCAAACGACTAAATGAAGATTATATTTTGAAAAGTTAAAGTTTATTTTAGTTAGCGTAAACGTTGTTCATTTCGCTTAGGCTATATATTTTAGTTAAAGTTTTAAATTGTATTAAATGTAGATAGAAATAAAGCGTGATTTAAATAAATATTATTGTTATAAAGCTTAACACTGATGACTTCTTTATGTCTGGCTTTATGAAATGGCTTCCACACATCCAATCATATATATCAGATCATCAATAATAGAAGGAACATGAGAAGTAAGCCCTCAGCAGTAAACCGACCTGAGCGGCAGTAAATGGATGCATGACACTAATTTACGTTAATGTCTCGAGCTGTCACTTTCTCAGTGGCGGCATGTCACACAAATCAACCCCTTACCATTTCATACGCTTAACTCCACCCTACTCTACATTATTTCTTTATTCTCTTGATGTAATACCATCCCTCGTGTTTAGTTAGTTATTTCTCTTCATCCCGTTAACACACAGCTCGTTATTTCCAACAATCATTTCTTTGACGACATTAGTTTCGGCGTGTAAAGTACAACTTCAAATATAGATATAGAAGTCTCCAGACTAAAACTTATACGTAATTGTATATTATTTCTTAGTGGAAAAGGAAATAAATGTGATAACTATGCGCGCACACACACACACACACCAGCGGATAATTTATTTAAAGGCGTTTATGTGAAGCCATTTATATTTGTTGAACCCATCTTCATGTGAGCTACTAGTTTTCACTAAACAATTATATATATATATATATACTTGCCTATAGTAGCACTTAGGCAAGTTTATAAATATATATAGTTGTTTAGTGAAGCCATTTTGTCATCTCCTTCGTAGTAAGTAACAATTACGACTAAATTTATTTTACGTATTTTACAAGAATAAATCATGGTCATAGGGGGAGGACTGTGAAGTCTACATAAACTCACGTTATAGCGTTGCCATTTAATAGGAAAAAAAGACAAACATCACGGCCTGAGTGTGCAATAGTGTAGTACGATTTGTGTATTACCTAAGATATCTGCATTTACTTTGCTACGTCATGCAAGAGGGTTTACAAGTTCTTAAAAACTTTCACTTTCTCTGAAACTAATTTATTTGTATTTTTCTCCAATATTTCTAAATTCATATGAAATTAGGCCCTAGTTGTTCTAAAAATGATTATTTATGGCCTAAAAGTTGTTTTATAACATAATAAATGTTTTAGGCGCCACGGAGTGTAACTAAGATAAACCAATAAATAAAACGTTAATTAAAAGTTCATTGATAATAATTTTTACTTCTTCAAGCTCCCTTAAATGTGACTAGAGGGATATAGCGATGTCAACGTGTGTAACAACCAAGATTAGGGTCATTTACCGTGCGATGGATGTTTCCAAACAGAAGCAACATTAAGTTTAAACTGTGAAAACAAGTCAAACGAGGGCGATTGTATGGTTAAGGAAGATTTGCTGAAGGACAAACACTACAGACACTAATACGCACACACTATTACAAACATACAGACACACATACACACAAATTCACACGAAAACACATAAATAAATACATGTCTGTCTGTGTAAACCATCACACAGTTGCGTGTGTATACACATATACACTAAATTGAGTGAGTTATCCATAAGAGAGAACGAAAGAGTCGTTTAAAGGGGTTTGCAGAAAGAATTTATTGAATATTATCAGTAAAAATAAACACCAAAGACATATGAGGCTTAATTCAACCTAATAAAATCCAATAGTGATTGAATAAAATTTAACAAATAATGTGCCACTAGTCAGTAAAATTAAAATTGAGTATATATATATATATATATATATATATATATATATATATATATATTAATAGATAGATGGATAGATAGATAGATAGACTGATGTATAGAGTGAGAGAGAGTATTAGAGCCAGTAAGGGAGAGAAAGAAAGAGAGAGAGAGTTAGAGAAAGAGAGACAGCGAAGAGAAAAAAGGGAGAGAGAGAGAGAGAGAGAAATAGAGAGGAAGATTGGGCTACCATGAGTAGTGTGTGAAAAGGTTTTTCTGATTGAAGGGAAATGAGCGAATTCCGAAAATACCAAGTGGGCAGAGTAACATTAGATTTGAGCTGCTAATATAGGTATACTAATCCGAGTATAGTTGAACTATAAAAGTGAGATTTGTTGTGAATATATTATATTATAGTCAAATGAGTAATTTCAAAATTTCTATTAGAGAAATTTCGGTTACATATGTTTAAAAAAATCGTTTTATTCTATAACTTTTAAAAAGGCTATAAATATTTCAGTCCGTTGAGGTAAGTTTAAATATAAACGGGATCCTCTGACGTTCTGATTGAAACCACAAATGCGAGGGTCTTAATGTTGGCCATTTACATTAAAGAGTAACATATAGACCTGTTGGAGTGTATTCGTCTTGTACCTAGATTGCTTCGTCACTGGCCTCACCGAGGGTTATTCGTTACCATTTTATACATCAAGACAGATGATTTACACCTGTTTCCTAACACAATATATCCGTTTTGCTCTTTTTGGAAATCATCTCAATAATATGTTCCCGTTTCTACCCAGTGTATTTTACTATTTTATATTATCACTAAACGGACAAACTAAATATCCTAATATTGCTTTGGGAAGCACCTTGATATCACAGTGAGAAAGTGGGTGCAAAGTGTTAGTAGAGATAGTTGTTTTTAAAAATAGTACACAGACAATCATACAATTTAATATTACTATCTGGTAATCAAATAGTACAGGGAGAAATGAAAGGTTTAGTAATAAATTCTATTATTCGTGTATTTTAGATACAATATTGTAAGTAGATTGGGTGGTATTAGGACTCGAATTTAATTTATTAAATATATAATCTACTTAAAATGGAATACATTAGCAATGTCATTATCATTAGTAGTTATGATCCCATCCGGATTTGTGATCTGATAGATTTTATTATCAGGCTTTCCCTGAATTGCTTTAAATCTTTTCCATACAGCTGAGCAAGGTGTGTTTGAGTTGATGCTACCTATGAAGTCATGCCAAGAGGTCCTTTTAGCCTCTTTTATAGCTCTCTTACATTTAGCCGATGCCTGGTTGTATTTGCTTCTATTTTCGGGTGTTCTAAATTTCTTCCACATTTTTCTGGCTTTTTGTCTTTCTAATCAAAGGAGGGATATTCTCTTATTGCACCAAATGTTACTAGGCTTTTGTTTATTTTTATTTACCTTAATGCTAGGGATACTTTCCGAGGCAGCAATCATTAGTTTCTGTACAATGTTTTCTGTATTACTTTCTGTGCAGTTTACTGTGTTATTAGTAAGATGTCTAAATAGGGGCCAATTTGCATCTTTTATTTTATGTTGCGTAGTAATAACTCTATGTGCATTAACATTTCCCTCTTTACTGTCGATATTAACATATACTGGGAAGTGGTCACTAATTAGATCTTTACCCACATACCAATTACTGATTATGTCTAACAGATCTGGAGAAGACAGGGTAAGGTCCAATGTACTCAATGATCCTGTACTTGGTGACTGGTATGTTGGTTCCTTGTTTTTGTTTACAAGTACCAAATTGGAGTTCACAATCCATTCGTAAACTATTAGGCCATTCCTGTTGTCATTTCCTTTATTCCAAGAGCCATGTTTAGCATTAAAATCACCCATGATAAGGAGACATTTATCTGAAATCAGTAATTTCTGAAGTTCCTCATCCGTTACTAATTGATTAGGAATATATACGTTGACTACTCTTATATTAACATCTTGGTTAATAGTTATGTCACAGCTAAGTGCTTCCATACTTGTGGTGGTGATAGATTGATGACTTCTAACAACTATAGATTTATGTATCAAAGTTATGACACCACCACCTCTGCCATTTGCTCGTGAATTGTTAAAAATATTAAAATTCTTGAAACGAGGGTGCCGCTTTTCGTCTACAGGCAACCATGCCTCTTGAACACATATAACCTTAGCATTACTCAAATCCAATTCTTGTTTCAACTCTTCTATTTTATTCATCAAGGAGCGGGCATTCCAGTGCAAAGATTTCTGAGATTGATATTTAATGTGTGAATTATGCAGGTCTTTTGTTTTTCTCTCACGTTCATTAAAGTTTGTACCCAATGATATATGTTGTTTCATCTTCTCATCTTTTGACCTTTTCTTCATTTAGATATGCATTTCTATTGCCTGCTTTCTGCTATGACACCATAATTCGATTCTTTTGTTTTTTCCCACTCCTCGATTTCTCATAATAATATTTCTATCTATTCCATATAATTCTCTTACACATTCAATGTGCTCGTCCTTGATATTCCAGATGTTTACTTTAAGACGATCAGGATGATTATTTCTTTGCTTATTATAACAGAAAGCAGTCCCCACCCGGAGATCCGATTGGGGGACTAATACTCCGGAATGTTTTACTCTCTGATTCATTCTGCCATATTTGTGTATGTATTAGGGGGCTGCAGTGGTCTTATGCAGCTTCTGTGGACACCTCTTAGTTCACTTGGGTTTGCTTAAGCTAATGGAATTCCAAGTTTAAGCCCCCTCACCGCGTCAAGGTGAGTGTCCACGAGGGGGAAGATATACGCCAGGAGAAGATAACATTCATAATTTAATGTTACAGCGTTGTTCTGAGTCATTTATGGAAGAAATAAGATGCAATTTTACACAAATCTGGGAGATAGGTAACATACCACAAAAATGGAAACAGGCTATAATTATTCCACTTGTAAAACCAGGAAAGTCTCCTGAACTTGCTTCTTCTTACAGGCCTATAGCCTTGACATCATGTCTCGGTAAACTTTTGGAGAGACTGGTTAATAACCGCTTAACTTGGAGGCTTGAAAATTATAATCTGCTGGGTTCATGTCTTTTCGGGTTCAGACTTAAACGAAGCACCTGTGATGCTTTACTAAACTTTACAGAAAGTATATATACCGGATTCTCAATCAAAATGTGTACATCAGCGGTGTTCATCGATTTCGAAGCAGCCTTTGATAAGGTCTCACGCATATCTATTATTTCGCAGTGTATGGAAATCGGTTTAAAAGGGAGGATATTGAAATACATTGTAGACTTCCTTAAGGATAGGAAAATTAAAACTAAGATCAATGATACCTACTCTGAAGAAGAATGTACTCTAAACGGAATACCACAGGGGTCAGTCATTAGTCCTACTCTTTTTAACATAATGATGCAAAATTTAGGGAATATAGACCTTCCAGGCATCGGCATGGCTATTTTTGCAGATGATGTCACTATCTGGGCCACTGATAAAGACCCAACTGCTTCTACTCACCAACTGGAAAAGGCACTTAACAAAATCTCTGAGTGGTCTGAAAAATGGGGACTAACCATTTCAATATCAAAAACTGAAGTATGCTTCTTCTCCAGGCGATACTTGCACACAAACTATAAACCAGGTATAAACTTAAATGGAAACGTACTGCGGCATAACCCAAATCCTGTACTTCTGGGTATTAAACTGGATCTAAAACTACTGTGGAAAGAACATGTCCATTTCATAGCGGACAAATGTGCAAATAGAATAAAAGCGTTGAAAGTTATAGCCAGCAGGGCATGGGGAGCAGATACATATATATTAAGGAATTTTTATTTGTCCTTTGTAAGATCAAAAATCATGTATTGTTGTGAAGTTTGGGGTGGAACAGCTGAAACTCATATTCGAAAATTACAAATATTACAGAACTCATCTCTGAGGATTTGTTTGGGTTGTCCAAAAACCACAAGTATACAGTCTATGGAAATTGAACTGTCAGTCATGCCCTTTGACTTATATATAAAAAACAGAATGTGGAAGAAACATTTTCAGATGAAGGCAATTTCGCTTAACACTCTTTCTAACATTGCATTGGTAACTAACATCCGACAGTCACTGTTCTACCATCATAATAAACCCTGCGAATCATTAAACACAATGGAATTAGGAAAAATTCCAGTTGTTTTGGAACATTCACCCTGGCTTCGAATCCCAATAAAAACCAATCTTGAAATTCCTGGTTCACTCACAAAAGTAGATTCACCTCAGCTACTAAAATCTGTCGCTATGGAATTGATAAACACCACATATAACAACTTTGTAAAAATCTACACAGATGGTTCCGTTGATAAAGAGAACCATAGGGGAGGTGCAGCTTTTCATTGTCCAGAATTAAACGAGGATTACTATGTGCCCTGCGATCCCTCTTCAAGCATGAATGCTGAATTGATGGCCTTAAATACTGCTTTGGTTTTTAGCAATGCTATGGATGCACAGAACATCTGCATTCTCACCGATTCCAGGTCGGCCCTTCAAGCCCTTCAAGTACAGCTAACTACAGACTACCATTTTCGAACATCTGAAATAACTAAATTGTTAAAAAACTTAGAACAGAAAAATATTGTATTTCAATGGATCCCCAGTCATTGTGGTGTTCCTGGGAATGAGGAAGCTGACAGATCTGCCAAGGAGTCTTGCAACTTGTTTCCATCTCCTGAAAGTTGTTACTCCTTAACTAATTGCAAAGAGGCAGTTGATAAAGAATCTCACATCTGTTGGAGAAAGAAATGGAGAGAATGCAATACTGGGCGCGAATATTATTCATTACAAAAACAACCTAATGATCCAAAGATCTTCAAGTCATTATCACGTTCAGTGGCATCTTTTGCGGCACGAGCTCGTATGGGACACATTGTCACCAATACATATTTGAAAAGGTTTCATATTACTAACGACTCTATCTGTGGAGTGTGCAAGCAAGAAGAGGAAACATTAGAGCACATACTTTTGAAGTGTCCTGTAACAGCAGCAACAAGGAGTCCCTTGATATAACATCTAGGACGGGAATGTACCCTGGACAGAATCTTGAAAGAAAGTTGTTTCTGGCCATTGGCAGAGTGTGTGTATAGGAGACATCGAGCCATCGAGGCCAACCTTGGAAGTTCGTAATAAGAAGTAAAAAGTAAGTACTTAAAATGGAAAAATCTACAAATTTAAAATGTAACAAACACATTCATATTGTTATAAACAAAATGTTAGTTTCTTTTGTGTGTAAAAAAGAGCATCACAGACATACATGCACTGTATAGACACATGTTGATAACCAAATATCAATAGGAAGTATATACGATATCGTAATAATAGTTCAATTTGTATTGTATGAAGAAAATTTAATACATAAATAAAATTATTGAAGATAGTAGAGAAGAAAATAGTAGAACTATTCTGTTATACGCGAAAGGAACAAATCTCTTTATGAAGTCTTATATATTTTGTAGCTTAGGTCTATATTTAAACTAAACAGTCGTTAAGTCAAACTCCACGATTTGAACAAGTATTTCCCCGAACGTCATTAGTTAAATTGAAAGTCGGATTATTCCAACAGGATGAGTTATTGTTTGTCATTGAAACAACGTAAAGTGATGGGTGACATTTATGGTGTTCAAATACTTTCATTTTCCAGCAAGGGTAGTTAGGTCAGTGTTCATTGCTACAATGCATAATAGGAATGTGTAACGGACATTCCAATCTGAAAAGTACAGTCACGCTCATAATTTGCTTGAAATTAAAAGAGAGCAAGCATGGGTTGCGTACGGCTATCAAGGTTTCGGCGCATCTGCAACTGCGCAGCTCGGGCCTGGCAGTTCATTTTGAAAAAAACAGATGTCGTGCTCTTACATAGATTTCGGTCCAAATACAATTTGTTAAAATTATTTATACCTATGTCTTACATTTAAAAATGTTTGACGTCCCGTTTGTTTACTGAATATCTCTTAATATGCAACATTACCTAATACGAGGGCCGTTTTTTTTTCAACCTCCGGTGGGCCATAAATAAAAGACAAGTGAATAGAACAAAATTATTTTATTACCAAAATGTATGTACACTTATGCTTATTTCATAACATAATCACCCTGAAGATTGAGGCATTTGTCATACCTGTGGACAAGCTTTCCAATACCTTCTTCATAAAATGTTGCCGCCAGTGAATTTAAATGAGTCTTAACCGTGTCTTGAAGTTCCTCAGTAGTCGGAAAGTGCTGACCTCCAAGCCATTTCTTCAGTTCAGGAAAAAGATGGAAGTCGCTCGGTGCTAGGTCGGGACTGTAAGGTGGGTGGTCGAAAATTTCCCACTTAAATTGTTCAAGAAGTTGTTGGGTTACACCTGCAGTGTGAGGGCGGGCGTTGTCATGCAGCAGAACAATTCCTGATGTCAGCATGCCTCTTCTTTTGTTCTGAATGGCTCGCCGCAAACGTCGTAAAGTTTGGCAATAAACAGCTGCATTAATTGTGGTCCCAGGCTGCATAAACTCCACAAGCAACGGACCTTTTTGGTCCCAAAAGACCGTAGCCATAACTTTTCGGTTGCTGAAAAATTGCTTGAATTTTTTGGGTTTATTCGGTGAATTTGTGTGCATCCATTGTTGAGATTGTTGCTTTGTTTTGGGTGTGTCATGAAAAATCCAGGTCTCATCTCCGGTTACAATTGATTTTAAGAAATCTACTCCTTCATTGCGATAACGTTCATGGAATGTCAAAGCTGAAGCCATTCGGCGAGTTTTGTGGGTGTCACTCAACATCTTTGGCACCCAGCGAGCACAAATCTTTTTGTAGCCTAAATGTTCAGAAACAATAGAGTACAGAGAAGATCTCGACACTTCTGGAAATTCCAAAGACAAAGCACTTATTGTGAATCTACGGTTCTCTTTAACCACTTTGTCAACTCGTTCAACAAGATCGTCTGTAGCGACAGACTTGCGTCCTTGACCTCCTTCATCATGCACCTCGGTTCGGCCAGTTTTAAACTTACGACACCATTCCCACACAACACCTTCACTCATAATGTTTTCTCCGTAAACACGGCACATTCTCCGATGGATTTCTGCTGCACTATTCCCTTCTGCTTGCAAGAAACGAATAACACTTCTCAACTCACATTTGGCGGGAGAATCAATAGACGCGGCCATGTTTACCCGACTGCAGCTAAGCGCAAACTGGCTACTTGAACTCGGGAGTGACAAAAGTTGTAGTGGGGAAGATGCGCGATCGACTGCTGCGCACAGGGCCGGTCTGTGACCTTTCTAGCCATCATGGCGTGCGATCGGATGTTGAAAAAAAAACGGCACTCGTATAATGCTACAATATATATATATATATATATATATATATATATATATATATATATATATATATAATCTCCGGTTAAACAGACTTACTGATGATGTAACATTCTCATTGAAACCTATTTGGCGCTAGTTTTATTCGAAACACTACATCAATGCAATCACAAAAAGCGTCACAACATCAGTAATTACGACATAAAAAAAATATAATGTTACGGTTACTAAGTAAAACTGTATACTTAACATACACACACACACACACCAAAAAAATAACACTCCAACATCATACGTAGATAAGTAAATGGAAAATTCCAAGGATATTCGCTTACAATTTTTGCACGTTGTGTCTTTCCTATAGTGCAACCGTTAGTAAAGGACTAAGCAGTTAGATTCTGAAGAAGGTCACTCAGTGCACAATAAACGTTTTGCCTAAGTAAGTACTAACTTCATTTAAACTGTGATTTCTAAGAGTTTTAAATTTCATTGGCATAAACATATTTAAAGATGATATGACAACAAAACTATGCTATTAATCAATGACCATGTTGTCATCTTTAGTGATAAAAGAAATACTTATTAATTTATGATTGCAAACAAAACCGCATCAATAGTCTCTAAAATTGCACAATGAAAGTACTTATGGGCAAGTCAATCATTTGCGTTACAAAAGCTTTTTTGTATACAGAGCGCCACTAACGTAATGAAGATGGCATATTAGTGATATTGTGCAATTTATATGTGTCATGAATGTTTATAGTTTTAATGGTAATAATTGAATAATGTCAGAATAATTTATTTGAAACATGAGAACAAATTTAGTAGTGTAAAAGTAAATGACCATCGACTTACCAATCATAATAGAAGAATATTTAGGAAATCTAGGAACGATTTTAAAAATAAATAATTACTAGATCAAAGATAAATTTAAACACGTATGCATCCCATTAGTGAAATGGTTATGTGCAGAGAGCGTACTTGGTTACCGTGGCAACCCATGCAGAATGTACTGGGAGAGGTAGCGCAATTAGAGTAGTTTTTTGCCGTATGTACGAGACCTCATAATTCCCAAGACCAAAGAAACTGAAATGTCGTGTACACAAATGTAGTATTTGATAGATGTCCATTTAGAATGTAACTAGATAAAAAGTAATGATATTGTTTATAATAAAATAAACTGGAATTGAGTAATGAACAAATTAATTGAATGAAGGACAAAAGGCTTGATTTAATTTAATGTTGTGTGCATTCCGACATACTGATTCAAGAAATACTTTAAGAGGTGTAATTAAATGTTACAAGTAATGTATATAGAATTAGGGAAAAAATACATATTGCCATTTTAGTTTAAGGCTATTGAGGGAGAGGTAATATATAAAAATAGGGATATAATGTTATCATACAGTTATTACTTAAGAATCAGATATTCTACGTTATAAACAATAAATGTTTAGCAATTACTTTTTAGAGATGAATTTTTCATAGAATATTCAAGTATTTTTCAACTGCCAGCATACTTTACATTCATGTTTTAGTTTTTATTTTTACTATGCATAAGAGTTTTACCTAGAATTTTTTCAACATAAAGTAAAAGTGAAAAAATATTTCTAATACAAATTTCCTATAGCAACTACTGTTCGAATTCTCTTACAAATTGTTGTTATGGAACAGAATATAAAAGTTATTATTTCCACAACAAAAGATATTTTCTTCAAACTACTCTCTAGAATGATGATGAACACAGTTTTCTTGAGACTATGAGATTATTTAGTAGAACAAACCAGTGCATCACGTTGTTCCTATATTTGCGTGACGCTACTATAATTTCAACGCATAATTATAAGTTTAAATACCTAATAATTTAATTAATTGATATTTAATTACCTGATTACCTTAATAATTATAAACGGAAACGAATTAAACTGCCCTACGAGTATTGTTGACATATACGTTTATAAAACATGAGTCAGGGTATTTATTTGTAAATAAATAAATAATCTTAACTCTTTGTTTAAATGGATTTATAAGATGGAGACCGGAAGTTATTAATGGGAAATATGAAACATTAACAAAATGTACCTAATTTGGACCAATGATTGTGGCATGAGCTTTTTAAACTCTACACACTAAACTCTCTACCTATATTCATATGAAATATTTGTATTTAGTTAATGTAAGTTGGAACTTAGTAGACAATCAAATAAATAAATAAAAAAACAAGGAAATGAAATACAACTGATAACATTTATTAGTAAATATTATAAATAGAATATTGTAAACAGTATTATATATTTTTTACTGCAAATAATGTTTACTCCAAATACTTATAAACGTAATATTTTAGAAAACAATAAAAATATTGGAAAGAACCCCAATACCACAAACATAATAAAAAATAACAAATAAAACAAGTTACTTAAGATTAAACCCTTATGTACATTTCGATGACCATGTCATCATCATCAGAGGGTATTATTACAAAATTACAATCTAGCGAACAAAATGTTACAAACTATATTGATGATAGACTGATCAATCTAGTTTGTAACTTCTTGTTTGCTAGATTGTAATTTTGTAATAATACACTCTGATGATGATGATGACATTGTCCTCGAAATATACATAAGGGTTTAATCTTAAGTAACTTGTTTTATTTGTTATCTTTGATTATTTTTGTGGTACTTGGGTTCTTTCCAATATTTTCATTGTAATATATTGTACCACTGTGCACTTGATATTCTGTAATATTTTAGATATTAATACAAAAAAACACACGCATTAATATTTTTGGATTGGAGTTTTTCGTGCAAAGGATCAAATCAATTAGGCCTAATCGCATGACAATATTACGTTGAACAGTATTTATTGGTGTTTCATATTTCGTATCGCAATAATTGGTAATTTAATAATTACAATAAGATAACCTAACTTTATCTTAAAATTCCATTAAAATTTTAATTAAATCGATAGTTTTGTACCTTTGATTTTATTTTTTGTTGATGTTATAGAAAGTATGGATAGTTACAAACAACCCCCTCCCTATTTCATTTTAAAGTGGTCACGTACACCCCTGAAGACACATAAACATCACCTAACCCACGGCCATCTATCATTTAATCTTGACGTTTCCATTAAGTCATTTAATATTACACGCGCTGAAATATAAGTTTCAGGAGCATTACAATAACAGAATTTCTAATGTACTTTAAAACACGAGAATTCCAACTGTTTTGATCTTAATATACGCGATTAAGTAGGTCTATATATTTTCTGGTATTACAATAATATTGTTGTTAAAAAATACAGTAGTTTTACCTATAGAAGAATAAGTTTCTAATAAATAGATTATCAGATGGTTAATTTTATCAATTGCAATGAGATTCAGTCACTTAATGAAGATATACTTGTTTTTTTCAACAAAATAGTTCCAACTTGAACACATTTTAATAAAATAATCAGACTATAAGTAAAATACACGCAAAACATATAATTTTTGTTAAAGTCCAATACAATGTTTTACACTTTTGCTATTGGCGGGATAAATTTTCTTTGACCTATGAACATATAACATCACAATTTTTAAATAGGTATTTATTTGACGTGAGCCAGCGTGACTACTATTAACTTCATAACTTATTTTTATGAAAGACAATTATTATAAGGTTGGTGAAATAAATATGATATTATAAGATGTCTGTTACGTATTTGTAATGTTACTGGTATTAGCATTAATTGTGGGTTTTGCTAGCATTTTAATTGATTTATAATAACTACTAGTGATAAAATCAACCGTTTAGAAAGTAAAACGAAACTAAAGTCCAGGATAGAATTTAAAATATACACAAGTAATTAAAAGATAATTGGTGGAATAAATAAAGTAAGAAAGACAAAAAACAAAACATCCATTCATTACTAAATATTTAACTAAAAAATTTACAAGTATTGCTTTTACAATCTATTTTTAAAGTGTGTTTTTTTATCAAGGGTAGGCCTGTAACTAAAAATAATTATAATGCAACACTTCTACAACCACACACACACACACACACACACACACACACACACACACACACACACACACACACACACACACACACACACACACACACACACACACACACACACACACACACACACACACACACACGCACACACACACACACACAAACACACACGCACACACACACACACACACACACACACACACACACACACACACACACACACACACACATACACACCCACAGACAAACATATACACACACACACACACACACACATACACACCCACAGACACATATTCATGTATATGTATATATATATATATATATATATATATATATATATATATATATATATATATATATATATATAAAGAACTAAGTCAAAATGCATATGTTGAAACTAACAAATGTTGGTGGTTATCCCAGATGTGATTAGTTGGCCTGCTTTTTACACATGGTGAGATCGTTAGCAAATCAAACCAAATTTCATGGACTATAAACCGTTACTTATATTGTTCAGGATGATTTTATGCCGTGGTTTGACAGTATTTTATCATATATATGCGCTAAACGACATTATGAGTGATGCAAATGTTATTGACACAAATGCTTTTGTGTATGTTAATAATATAGACTCAGTGCATTTGCGTCCTAATTCAGTAGATTAGATATCCTATAGGATGCATATTGTGATAATGTATATGGAAATGTGATGTTAAAAGTCGTATCTGGAAGTTGTATAATGATATAGGACAACATAGTGATCTAGAACTAAGGAATATCCTTACTACATTTGAATTTGTCGTATTTATTTACATTCATATTTCTGTCATAATAATTATAGTAATAATTTACCTACTAATATTGACATCATTTCTATCTACACTTCTAGCCCAAAGAATGTATAGCGACTTCTTTGCCTAAACAAAACCATTACGACTATAAGTAGCTTTACAGTTTGGTCTAGTTGGCCTACCGATATACCACACCCTCGACAATAAGTAATTATAAATAAAATGCTCCTTGTAACTGGAGGTGGCGGAAAATATGTTTTGATGTTGGTATTGTCTATTTCCCCCCATATATTATTTTAAACTTCATATTGACTCTAAAATCAAATTTATATTGAAGAAACAATACATTAAGTTTTTTGAATTTATTATTTTTTATCCAGAGACATTCTAAATTTGTATTGATTGCTTTCTATTTTAGACCTAAAAATGGTGTAAAAATGGTTTAATGTTTTCACATAAATAAAACCCCCCTTTTTGGTATTAAAGTAGATTGAACATGAAAAGTCTCCCATGCACATTCTACTCAAAACCTTTTTCTATCAAATTGAACCCCATAAAGAAAAGAGAGGAAAGAACCGTCTGCAATTTAATTTTCCGCAGTTACTTAGAGAAAGATATTGAAATCAAAAGACATTCCTTCTGATTAATGAAGTAATAAATCATGTAAGAAAACACTAATTTGAAGCGGTTTCCACTACCTACGAAATTATGATATAATACAAATCTTCAACATTCAATCAGGCTACAGCATTATGTAGCTTACTAATAACCAAAATCATTATTGAATTAACATCAGAACTTAACATTATATGTTTCAAACATTACCTTTTTCAAACAACAATTTTGGGTTCTGAGTTTAACATCAGATGTTAACGAAAACTAAGTTTTATAAACGACAGTTTCTTGAGCAAATATACGTTTTTTTATTATCGTAGAACTATGTCACAGACCTATCGTATGTGCTTTTTTAGCGTAGTACAAACCTATCACAAACAGCTGACAATTGTTTTATAAAATGTGTATTTGCATTTTTTCATAACAGTTTCAGTTATAACTTTATTAAAAGAAAGATTCAAAAGTCAATTTCCTTTGGCTGATGAAACATTGGAAAAAGAACAGACGAACTTCGTGAACTTGCTCTAGGATTCAAATAGTGATCGTAATATTCATGTCCTGATGCTTCTTAAATTCAATTTCCTCTTCTTTGTATCAAGTAAGTGAGTTTTGGAAAAACTTACTTTACATAATCCAATATATCTTTGTCAATATATAACTCTTTCAGTAACTTTTAGTGAAATATAAAATTTTAATATAAACACCTGTCAAATATTAACCCCATAAACTACAGATCGACGATAAAGTTAAATGGAGCCTCATTAACCAAACACTATTGCGTACTGGTCTCCCCTGAGCAGTATACGGGATATAGCTATACCATTTCAGATGGAACTCTGGGTATTAGAACTATTCATTTATTCGATCCAGTTAGGTAAACGTAAACAGAATATTCTTCATGTTGAGAAGAGAATTGCTGGTTCCCAACCTGAAACTTACTAAGCTGTATTAACACGCATAACATATGTGAAACCGTGCCTGTAGTTTTATTTAGGTTTAGAGTTACCTAAGGTTAATAGTTCTGAGGAATGCGTTTTTGTCAACTCGTACCGATATTTAGCTACTATATAAAGGTAAAACACATTTCTAAATGGTAACTTCAATTAACCAATTTATTATTATAATTCATTTACATAGGTCATAAAAATAAAAATAAAATAAATATTTAAAGCAATAATATAAATAATAATTTGTTTAGTCCGTGTAACGATATTGGTCGTTTTCAATTAAAGTAATCTCCCGAAGTCGTCCTGTGTAGTATTATTCTAACCGAACTAGTCCATACAAATACCATCTGTATATTATATACTTTATAAACGGTTGAAATATGAATTGTATTAAAAGTTTAATTCATTTTAATCTTTTTTGCAGTAAAATAATAACAATAATTATAATGATTCTTCAAAACGTTTATAAATGTTAACAGATGTACACCACTATCTACAACAGTAATATAATTGACGACGCTGTAAATGTCACGTAAAGTTCACAGAACCAGGTTTAACTTTTACAGTATGGCCTACTAGTAAAATAACACAAAAACCTTCGCCAAGAATCTGTGTACCTAACTAGGAAGACGGTTGCCATAGCAACAACCCACCTACGGTTTTATATTCTGTAATATTTTCAGTCAAAGTTTCTCTGCTTTCTAACTTTTAGACAAAGGAGATCTGGCTCAGGAAATTATTTTATAAATTTCAGCCACGTTCACTTTGCTAGGGTCTACCAAAGGCGATAGGGACGCGAATATTCTAACACACCCCTGAGGATATTTCACTTACCTACTGTTGCTAAAGAACCGAGTTTGGGTTCTCCAGTTGTCCAGCTCAATATTGTTATTTCAGTGGGGAAAATTCTGTTTACTTGTATTCCGGAATGTTTGCCTAACAGTAATCGCGACTTTATTTACTGTTGAGGATAACAATTATCTATGCTCAGTTCACAACTAATTTCGACTATGTTTTTGAATAACCAATTATTTGAACCAATAAAATAATATTACGAGAAGGTAAGCCCAAAACTTTACTGCACAACTAGAGAGAATTAGTGCAAAAAGTTGGTAATGTATCGATAGAATATAAGACAAGATATTTATATTAGGATTCAAATTAAACTATATGGATTATGTATATCAAGACAATAGGGCTAAGATGAGTAAAGAGTGAAAATGTTATTGGGTGAGATTTAATAATAGAGCTTGGTTAAAAATCCCCTTACCCACAATATAAGAACAAAATGATGTATTTATGTGTGCCAATTTATTTATAAACTTCATACTCAAGCTACTGTGGTAATATTTAAATTTAAAACACAAATCTGTTAACGCAGTTGGTAAATTGAAAATAAGCGAAGCTGAAAATAGTTATTGTTAACTATTTTAAAAGACGAAATCAATATTATATAAAACAGAACTGTTGCTGTGTAAGCGCCGTGTTACCGTTCAATTTTACTGTCCTATTGCTCTTATCAAGGAAAGTAGTGATATCAACTACGAAATATCTTGCATTTTTACAAAACTTTACAATTTAAACCCAACGAGAACGATAGGCTGTCTGAAAAAAATACTGGGCACGTTTCTCTTTATGTTATTTTTATAATTAGTTATTTATTGAACAGTAGTAGATCTAATACTATCATTTTAAAAAGTTATTATTATATGTAAATGTTTCAACTAATATTTTAGTTACTTCTGTAAATGTTTTGACCTTAATTTCCTTATTTAAGAAAAACAATTTTCTACCCAGAATTATTATTTTCATTATTTGGAGTTCTCAGGCATTAAAAAAACATAATCACTATATATATATATATATATATATATATATATATATATATATATATATATATATATATATATATATATATAATTAATAAATTTAAAATATTTCAAAAACAAGAATAATTTTAATGAATATATTTATTCAAAGCTTTTCGCCGATAAAATAGTACCAGCATCTTCAGGAAAATAATTATCTGAACTATTAGAATTATTGGAATTAGATAATTATTTTGCTGAAGGTGCTGGTACTATTTTATCGGCGAAAAGCTTTGAATAAATATATTCATTAAAAGTATTCTTGTGTTTTGAAATATTTTAAATTTATTAACTATATTACAAGAAAACATATTATCATATTTAATATATATATATATATATATATATATATATATATATATATATATATATATATATATATATTAAACAACATAGGTTATTCAAATACAAAAATATTTATTAATTTCTATTCAGATTCCTGATGACGTTGGTACTGTTTACCAACGAAAAGCTTTGAATATAAATAAATAAATATTCTTGTATTTGAACAACCTATTTTGTTTTAAATTATTAAACAAGAAAACGTATTATATATATATATATATATATATATATATATATATATATATATATATATATATATATACTAAATTTAAACACGTATATAGACCACTAATGAGATTATTTTTTAAGAGACTGTGATTGTTACTCTGACAACACATGGGCATTACCCTAAAAGTAGATAGGGCAATTATAGTTAATTAGAGTCAATTACAAAAATAGTAATAAACTCAATAAGTGGCTATATTTTTTTGTTTTCTATAAAAACAATAAAATCATGTAAATATTTAGTGAAACAGACTTAATCGAACTAATAATCATAGTCAAACTACATTTGAATGTGAATGTTCTCTATAAAACAATGTTAACTATTTCTTTCCATAAATTACCCAACAAACGGTGATAACAATTTTCATCCGGCAATGAATTGATCAGGTTGTAATATTTAAATCATAAAAAATAATAAAAATTCAATGCAGCTATAATAATATAATAACGTTGTAATTAAAGTTGTTTATATATACACAATGAACTATTTTTTTTGTTTATGGCAAAAAGGAGAACAATGTAACTTCGAAAATCACCGGAATAAAAATAGAACATTGGTTGAGATATACTGCATAGATCTTAGAAAACCATGTGCAATATTTTAACACTTTCCATCAATTTGTGCAGAAATTTATATTTTTAATGCCTATTTTTAAAAACTATATTACCAAATTTTAATAATATAATTATTCGGAAACGATGCGGAGGTTTGAAATTTTCATTTGTAATCTGAAAGATGGAGAATATCGACAAGAAGTATCAGATTGTATATTTCATCTTTTATCATCAATCATTTCCTTATATCAAACTTTATTCAAAAATATTTATTCCTTGCATGTTATAAAACGAATAAAAATATTTCTACCTCGATAAAACAGCTTTTGACTCAGGCACCGAGTGAAATTTGTAAATCTTCCTCTTTAGTATTTATTATTATATAGAAAAATTAGTGTCGGTTTCAGTTGTAAACAATTTTTCCAAATGTTTATTATATCACCCAATTCGAAAATTTAACTTTTTTTATTTCCTTATATAATACATAGTGAAATATCTATTATGTTTTGTTTACTTAACTCATTCTTTTAACCTTTAAAGTATTCAACCGTATCGGATGTAATTTGAATAAATATTAAAGAACCTAAACTATGTAAAAAACGTTCACGTGAGATATTTGTAATGAGAATTAAAACGTTTAAAATATTTCTCAAGCTTCCGCTATTTATTCAAAATATATATGTGTTTTGTACTATCTTACTACTTTATGTTTTAATATTACTCCCCTTGACTTTCAAAAGACACAAATACTTTTGTATACACAATCGATTCTCTTACGTTTTACGGGATAAAACTATTGAAACCGTCGGTTTATCGGGCTAGGTCCTGGTTACAAATACAAACTGCAAACGCCGAGACGTGTAGCACGATCCCAACTACGTGATACGAAGGGTTTGTTTGAGCAAACAATGCATTCATACGACTAACGCTGTGTCCGATGGGACGAAAATCTTTGTGAAAGACTTGAGTTTTGTTTAATAGCCTTTTGTCTTGCATTCTATATACATTTCCCACAAATAATCTGTCTGGTAATGTTTAAGGACGTAAAAAAAATTAGTTTTTCAAATAGTGTATAAGGAAAACAACAATTGACGTATTTTCTCTATAGTAGATTTAAACAAATAATTTAAATGTAAATTAATAATGCAATGCTTCGTAATTAAGAAAATAGCATAATATAAGTGTCAGTTGGTTTCTGTTAAGGAGCGAATATCATATCAAGAGTGAGTCAACATGCAAATAAAGGAATGTAATATCGCCTCTATCCAGAATGAACAATTAAAACGAATAGTAAAAAGATTAAAAGTGATTAAATATGTTCATATCGTTTAATTCACCTTACGTTTAACCGTTAGGATGTATAATTTCGTGCCACACCTTTATTCTAATATTTTATATAGATATGTAATTTACTAAATAATAAGTTGAAAACAATCCATCCTGTATTACTCCAATAAAAGATGCTTAAAAAATAATAATATACCGTGTCATCACGACTTAAAAGAAAATATAATTAACCTTTTTTTTTTAAATACTGAGACAGGTTAAAATAGGGTAGGTTAAAATAGATTGGGTATAGAAACAAAACTGGAAATTTCTCGAAGTAAACAGGTACATATATAAATCAACCATAAATTATATAATATATTTTTCATTTTACAGTTGAAGCACTAACTAAAATATTACGTCTAGTGAACATTTAAAAAAAAATTGAATTAGAAAATTAGATAAAACAGAAATTTATCCTAATGACCAAACAGTTTAATGTGGGCTGTTCCAAGTGAGAAGAATAAAGTAAGAGGAAATCGAAATGTCGTAGATGTCGGAAGGGTTCGTGTAAATATCTTATACCACTCACGCTAAGGAAGTAGCCATAGGGGTAGATGCTAAACGCCCAAACAATGAACGTCTTAAAAATGGTCCAGTGAAGTTAGGGTTGGCCTTAACAAAGGTCAAGTATAGTGAGGGGACAAGATTCAAGTGACCGACATTGACAATTATCCATTTTATTAAAAACATCTTCAATAAAAATTTTTAAACGATAAACATCGATATTTAGAGTTTATGTTTCTATTAAGTTTTGTATATATCTCTTTTGAAGCTCCACATATCAACTGATTAATTCCAGATTTATAGTAATACAACCGCATCTTCTATTGGAGAAGTTGAGATCTTGTGATACTACTGACATCTAACCAGTTAGTTACTCTAGTTGTGGCGAAATTTTAGGTGACAAAATCCATCCATTTCCTAACAAGAATAAAGTCACGACATCTAGACGCATCGCATCGTAATAAGGTTTTGTGTTAAAATAATTGTAGGTTCTACAATACTTTATTTATTTAAAAGTAAATGATACTTCTACCTGTATTATGGGATGTTAAACTCTGAATTCTATTATTCTTTGAAAATATTTAGTTTAATGTTTCAAGCATTTGTGAAATATAATTTTAAATATTTAATAAATTATAAATTCTTTATAAAATGTTCTAAGTTAAAACAGGTTAAAGAAAGAGGACTTGTTTTAGAAGATCTTGGTGATGTTATCTTGGTAAGTTTCCGTAAGATCTACAGAATATAATATAGATTTTTGTTTATAAATCTGTGTTTACAATAGGTGAAATCTACAAAGATTTCAATTTGTAAGACTTTCAATTTTGTCACGACTTATGAAAGCTGTTAACCTACTTTAGAAACGTTATTTCAAGAATCGACATGCTGTAAAGACAATCGTAATGGACCGGTATTTCAGCGTGTAATATATTTAAATCAACTGTAGATGAAACGGAATGCCTGATAATGAAAATATTAATATGTCTTTAAACATAAAAAAGTTCTATTACGCAATTTTTTTAAATTACACCCGTGTTATTTATCAAGTATTAGAAGTGACATACTTACTAAAATAATAAATTAAAATTATAGTATGAACAATAAAGTTTTAGAGTGAGGTTTCTGCAATTGTCCGACTTGGGGGTATATATACTTCAAACTACCCAAGTATTTATTTGAAACTTCATAAGACTACAAAAATGGATTTTTAAAATGATTTCATAGAAAAAGAAGAATAGAATACTATATTCTTCCAAAAGTAGGTAAATACACTTTAGTGACAAATAAAATATATATTGGCCGAAATACATAATTATGTTTATAGTATATGACTTTAGTAGAGGTTATTTAGTGCTTATTTTGACGTAACTAAAACATTCTTAAAAATCTGAGTTTAGCCTATGAATCGTTTTTAGAAGATATAAACTAAAAGCAACATTATTTTTATTTAATGTTTTCATAGCAACATTCCATATATCGTGACAGAATATTGTTTGTAATTATTTCGTAAAACTGCACAATAAAATGTTTTTACCTAAATAGAAATTCAATTTTGGGCGAGTGGGTGGTGTATATTTTAATTTAACTTCCGTGAGCGAGGGAGAATCGAAATAACAATTAGTTACAGGGATACTTAACCAGTAATGATTGATGGGCCTTTGGGGAGTGTACAATCCTTATGCAAAAACAAACTCTGTTAAAACAAGTTCGATCGCAAAAATATAATAAAATTACAAAAAAGTTGTGTTTTTCAAAACATAAAACAAAATAGTAGGTCGAAATAATTCTGTTCTCAATGTTATTTTAGTTTAGAACGCAATACTACATATCTATAACAATAATTTACCATTAACCTTATGTAAGTTTCCGCTCCAACGTAACATTCTTCAGAAGCAACAAATCCTGATTCTTCCAACTTGAATATTATCCACAACCTGCTATATTTGGATTCACAAACATAAAG